>CAUYUJ010000795.1:70291-85291 GCA_963575745.1 Prorocentrum cordatum
CAACGCGCCTGCGCGCGCAGCCGCCACGGCGACGCCAACGGACACCAAGGCGACGCCAAGGCGACACCACGGCAACACCATGGCGACACCAAAGGGCCATCAAGACCCAAGAAACCCAGGGCACCCTGGAGGCAAACAGGGTGCTTCTTGGCATGGGCCCCCAATGTAAGTCCCATTGGGGGGGCTGTTGCGCCGGATCAGGCCGAGGAATTTGCGGGATGAAACCGGATGGAACGGGATATTAGGCTGGAGCAGGCGGGATGAAGCCGGACGTCGGACCAGGGCACCAAGTCAGAATCTGACCTCCCAGGAGGTGCATCCGACCCAGACCCCAAACGCCACGATTTCTTCACGACGCGACCCCCAGGACCCATTCCCCGGGACCGGCCCCTCCTTCTGAGTGTCATGATTTGACGGCCCCGAGGCCCTGGAAATGGCCCCCCGAGGCCGAAAGCAGCCAAAAACCTCCCGCCGCGAGCCTGTCGCAGCGCGAGGGGGCCCTGGGAGCCCCGGGGGAGCGCGCGGCGGGCCCTGCAGCTTGCAGGTGCAGTACGGGTCGGAGCTGCCGTTGCTGTCCGCGGCGCGGAGGCCCGAGGCGCCCACGACGGTGAGGCTCGGCCCCGCCGCTGGCGCCGCCGGCGCGTGGGCACGCTCCTCGAGGGCGGCCCCGCGCGGGTGCCGGCCAGCGACAGGAGCGACGCCGCCGCCGCCGCCGACGGCGACGGCGACGACGATCACGACCACGACGACCACGACGACGACGACGACTACGGCGACGACGACGACGACGACGGCGACGACGACGGCGACGGCGACGACGACGACATCGATCAGGACGACGACGACGACGACGACGATCAGGACGACGACGACGACGACGACGACGACAACGACGACGACGACGGCGATCAAGACTACAGCGATTAGGACAACAACGATGCCGACGGCGACAACGACGACGGCGTCGCGGGGTTTTTGCCAGAGGCCTTTCAAGGCAGGGAAAGGAAACATTAGAGGCCGCCCAAATGAGGCCGGGGCAGGTGAGACAGAGGTTTGCATCGCATCGCATCGCCGATGTATCTGCGACAACGGGATATGGGGAACAGCAGGCTCCTTGTCGTACTGCATCGCCGATGCGTCGGCGATGCAGCGCGATCCTCCGATCCCATCAGGCGGCCTGGAGCTATGCACGTCGGTGGGAAGAAGTAGGTTCAAGCGCAAGTCATTGAATCCCATCAGCCCTTCGGGCTAAGGTGGTCTAACGAGTTCTTTCTTTCCTTTTCCAAAGCCATCTTCCCGTCGGGGAGGGGTACACTCCCCCTTCCCCCTCTCCTCCCTGGGTTTCTTGGGGGCGTGCCACGAGGTGGTACAGTTTTCTTTTTCGCCCAAGATGGCTCCAAGAGGGCCTCCGATTCTACAAGAGGGCAAGACCGACGACGAGAAGGAGGAGGAGGAGGAGGAGCAGGACAACAAGGACGAGGACGAGCCCTCAAAGTCGCCTCTTGGAGCCCTCTTGGGACTCTTTTGGGGGATCTTGGAGTCCTCTTGGGGCTCTTTTGGAGGTCTTGGGGCCCTCTTGGGGCCCACTTGGGGCCCGCTTGGAGCCCTCTTGGGGGCCTCTTGGGAGCCCTGGAGGGCCTCTTGGGGTCATCTTGGAGGCCATCGATCAAAAGCGGGGGTCCCAAATGTTCCTCCCCCCTGGGGACATCGCAATCGCATCTTGGTGCCCTCTTGGGGCGCTCTTGGTCCACTCTTGGGCGCTCTTGGGGCCGTCTGGGGGACCTCTTGGGCCCCTCTCGGGCCTCTCTTGGGCCATTTTGGGGGGCCACAAAAGCGCATCAGAAACGAAATAGCGAGAAGTAACGCATCATTGATTTTCACTAGGTTGTTCACGGATTTTGGCTTCTTTGGGTGGTCCCGAGGGGGCTCCGAGAGCACCTGGAACCGTTTTGTGGCCCCCGTCGGGCCTGTTGGAGGTATGTCGGCCTTTCCCTCCTCTTCATCGTCGTCGAGGTCGTCGTCGTCTTTCTCATCATCCTTTTACTTTCCCTCGACTCCTCCTCCTCCTCCTCCTCCTTTTCCTCCTCCTCCTCCTCCTCCTCCTCCTCCTCCTCCTCTTCCTCCTCCTCCTCCTCCACCTCCTCTTCCTCCTCCTCCTTGTCCTCCTCCTCCTTCTCCTCCTCCTCCTCCTCCTCATCCTCCTGACCTGGAAAGCAGCAGTGGGCCCAGACTAGTTGTGGCGCTTGTTTGTGCGGACGGCCGCCACCAATGCGACCCAGGCCCTGGTTTCGCTTTGAGCGCTGAAAGCCAGGGGCCTCATGGGCTCCACCCCGAAGCGCTGGGCTGGGGTTCGAGGCCCCGTCGGGGCCATGGCCTTTCCCTCAAACGGAAAGGTTAGAATATGGCTCCCCAGTTGTTTCCGAAGCCCGAAATGAGCAGCGCTACCCTTTTTTTTTATCAGTTGTTCGCAAGCTTTCACCCAGCGCCAAAGGAAGTTAGTTTGGGAGGCTATGTTGAATGAGCAAGCCGCGGCCAAGCTCGGACATGCAGGCTCGAAAATCGACGCTGGTGTTGCGAACGCTGTACTCCCGGTACCTCACCTGACCAAGGCAAGATAAAGGACGTCTGCGAATTAATCCAACGCAGTGTTGAATCAAGGCTCGCGGACGCTATACAGGCTACGGCACCAATTGTGAATGCTTGTGCGGCACACACCCACACCAACTGCATCCAACATCGCGTGTTCGGCTGCCCGCTTTCGAAGCCCGAACGCGACAAGATGTTTGGCGCAAACAAGTTGGACAAGCTAAAAGATCATTACCGTGACCGGGTTCCAGACGGAGCCAAATTTAGACGTCAACATTCCTCCTGAAACTGGCCCAGAACATTTGAACTGTTGGCGACGGGACCCCAACATTAGTATGAAAGAAGTTTTTTCGGGCCACGTCTTCGAGTTCCCGAAAGAACCACGCAACGCTGCACTGGGTGGGGGAAACGCATGCGAAAACCGCCACTGATGCCCTCGGTGGACCTCCCCATGGGGCCACGAACCGCTGTACTGGGCGGGACAAACGCATGCGAACACCGCCACTGGGGCCTCCGGTGGAACTCCCGATGGGGCCACGAAGCGCTTTACTAGGGGGGAACGCGTACGAGCACCGCCACTGACGCCCTCGGTGGAACTCCCCATGGGGCCAAGAAGCGCTGTACTGGGAGGGAGAAACGCATGCGAACACCGCCACTGGGGCCTTCGGTGGGGCTCCCCATGGGGCCACGAAGCGGTGTACTGACTGGGGAAAAGCATGCGCACATCGCCACTGGTGCCTTCGGTGGAGCTCCCTATAGAGCCACGAAACGCTGCACTTTTTGCACTGACAAAGACCAGCCGCACGCGTACTCGCCTGTTTAAAAACCCTGCGGCCAGCGAGGGAGACGCTATTCGACCCAGCTCCGCAGATCGCGGGAAAGGTCGTCGTCGTCATCCGAATCGCTGGCAAACGGGAGGCCTTGAAATTCCTCCCACAAGGCCGATACAGCCTGGGAAACAGGAGGCGAGAGAAGCTCCTGCCCCGACCACCCCACCCCCACGTCCAACCCACTCCCAACCCCAGAGGACAGAGGGAGCGAGGGAGGTGGCGGCACGCTAGCCATCTCAGCGAGCCTCCTCTTCCGCAACAAAATTGGAGGCCCCAGAAACGAACTCGATTTGTTGGGGTGGCAGCCCTTCAGCAAATTCTGAAGGCGATAATATCGAGAATCCTTGACTTGCGTGCCAAGCCTCCGACGACTGGCCAGGCACTCGTCCGAGGGCCCCTGGCTGCGTTTTTTTTCCAGAGTAGGCTCCGCACAAGGAAAAGAACAAAACAGGCCCCGCGCGATGCAATGAATGCATGCCAGCTCGGTCCTGGCACTTGAGCTGCCGCAGCGAGAGACGGCCTTTGGCCGAACGGAGGCACACCATGCATCGATAGCGACGGCCACAAAACGTGACGGCAGGATCAAAACGCGAGCGCGGCCGAGGCGGGCCGAAACCACCCTCGATGGTGCCAATGGCCATACCTAAAGCCTGGGCCTGCGCATCGATCGGAGTGACCACTCCTATCCTCGCCGAGACACGAGTGCCAAACTGGGCAACCAGCTGGACAGCACTGCGCGAGGCACGGTGAGCTTCGCGCACCCATTCAGCATCAGGATGCATCACCGCACCTCGCTTAGCTGACTGGTCAGCCTGAGCGTTGCCGAAACGCTGCCAAGCAGTGATCACACCATCCGCGATGGCGGAGACAGGCGAGTGTGCCTTAACGTGAGTCACCTCCACCGCCTCCACCCCACGGTCAGCAACCAACCTCCAAACCTCCCTCCATAAGTAGGCCATGGGGTCGTTGGCGTCAGTGTCAGCACCAGCCCCTTGGCGCCATACGTCTACAAGGCTCTTGCAGTCAGTAAAGAACTTCATCTGAACTCCCATGTATCGCAAAGCCATTAGGAAACTGAAAAGCTCGGCTGCAGGCACTGACTGGCATAGACTGGGCAGGGGACCATGCGCTCTCGCAACCTCTTTCAACTGAGAGTCAAGCGAGCAGAGCCCCCACCCACATCGCCTGAGGCGGCCAAACTGCCCATGCACACCCGAGCCATCTCCGAACACGTGCACGTCGAGCAGCAGATCGGGCGGACGCAGGGTCCAAACCACACGCTCCTCGAGGCAAGGGCTCGGAAACAGCCAGGACGGATCAGGGACAAGGAAACGGGTCCAAATCAGCGAGCGGTCGGCAGTCTTCTTAGCCAACTCTAGCATCTGACTGGCCAGCTCGAACCCAGCCTCGAAATCCCGACGATATTCGGCGCGCACAGGACAGTCATAAAAAACGATGCCAGGTGGAGCCTACGTTCCTGCACGCAAGGCACTCCGGGTTGACAGCTCCACCAGCTTCATATAACCTCTCTTGAGAACAAAAACCGCCCGCAAACAGGCACTTGAGGAGCCCTTGATGCTTGGGGGTCCAAACGGGGCCTTTGAGCGAGGCAGGAAGGACGAGGGCCCTCAGAGGCTCGAGGAGGGGGGGGATACGGGCACAGCGAGGCCCATGACGCATGCTTCGCCATCACCTGCTGCCAGATCCAGCGCCCGGTAGCCTCATCAGCTAACCGACCAACATCCCTCGGTGACATTTTCTCAATGAGGATGGGACCCCTGTGGGTCAACCAGCGGAACGGGTCTAAAAACTTCCACCCAATCCTCACCATCGCGACCACAAGGGCCGGGGCGGGGCCACGGATATCGGACCAAACCTTGTTCTCAGGAAGCACCGACAAACGAGCCCAAGCCCCGCCCAGAAGACGCGCCATGTCGGATCTCACCGCCCAAACATCCCATAGAGCACGCATCCAGAGTAGAATAGGCCCACGATTGCACTCGTAGGCTGGGTCGACCTGGCGGCCTGCGATCATGAGATCAAGCGAGAGAGATCTGCCAGTGTGCCTATGCACAAAACCAGCACGCGCAAGCTGCCGAGCCCGCAGTAGATGAGTATGACTGATGCCATGAACCCCGACACCCCATAGCATACCAGGCTTGAGGCCCGTCTGGACCAGTTTGAGCGTTTTGCCCCCAGCTTTGGCCAATCGTTTATACCTGGGGACTCTGGACGCCATCTTGCCCAAGCGCTTCCCACGAACAGCGTGGAGCACACGATGACCACCACCAAAATCTAAACCCAGGTTCCGTACCGACCTGGTCAAGAACTTGGCCGAAGGCGGGTCCACCTTGCGAACGACAAACCGAAGGTTCTGACCGACGACCGTCTGGTGCTTCTTGGGGAGAGAAATGCTGAGCCCGATCTGCCTCAGCTCAGAGGTGAGGAGGTCCTCCGCACCTTTGAGATCGCGAGCGACTTCCCAAGCATCCCCAACCCTCTGCAGCTGCAAACCATCAACCACAATAGCGAGATCGACCGACGTAAACCGCTGAACAACGGCATCAGCAGGGGATAGAAGCACGAGGCGCAGCAACGACGTAACACAACTGCAACCAGCGACAATCGTCCTATTGGTCGAAGCCACCTCAGTCGCGATCCTGTCAAACAACACCATCCTGTCCAAGCTGTAAGTGGCCAGGAGGAAGCGTAACGTTTTCCCCGAGAACAGGTGCCTACGGGCGGCAGCAGCGAGCACATGACGAGGCACGTGTTCGTAAGCCTTGGCCAGGTCTAAGAGCAACGATCCTGCTGCCTCGCCCTGGTCCCGAGCCAATTCCGCCTTGAAACTTTGCTTACACACGCAAATATCGCAGGAAGCGCCCGAATCTCCAAACCAAAACCTCCGAGGATGACCGAGCTCCCAGGGGCCAGCAACTTTCCAGCGGGCCCACCTGGACCACATCCTGAGGGGAGACGGGAACATACCAATAGGCCGATCCCCTCCGTCTGGCGGTGGCCTGGGCAGAAGAGCGATGAGCAGTAGTGCCTAGCACCTGGGCACGTGGAAAAGGCGCTGCATCTGCTCCCAGATGCACAGGAGTACTGCGACAACGCCTTCGTCGAGAAACGACCAATGCCGAGGATGAAACCCACATACCCCAACTGCCGCATGCGTACTGCACGAAGGAACCAATGCAGCAAGCTCCTCGTGAGTAGGTGGCTCGAGCTCTGGTTCATCTTCACACCAGCTGGAATCGGGATCAGGAAAAACCTGACCAACTCCACAGTGCTCGTGCCCACTCTGAGCTCGCGCTTCAGCTTCTCCCAGGACACCCAGAGGAACACCGTTGGGCCCTGAGAGCTGAGATAACCCACACGTGGCCCATTTGGGAACTTCTTTGGTGTACCTGTGTCCAAGTCGGGCCCCACCAGTAAGAGCCTCAGACACCCAGCATCTCCAAGCCCTGGCCCTCTCTGAGGCCGCGCGATGCTCATGTGCTTGGGCCCATTTGCGGGCCTGCCAGATCAACTCGTTGAGCCCCGAGGACACAGCAGGGTTGACAGCCAGGACCCGAAGCCTCCAGGACTCCCAGTGCTTGCAATCAGTGAACGGGGACGCATAGTTCACCAACGTCCTGAGGATCAGCCCAGCTTGTTGCAAACCCCCCAAGGTGGGCCGTGGCCCATGCCAGAGATACAAGGTGTCCTGGAGCTTCCTCTCAAAAACCCGCCACATCCTACCTTCGCCAATGGCGCGAGGGTGAGTGGACGCAGGCGGGCCTAGGAGGGGGGCCTGGACCACCTTGGGGGGGCCTCCTCGTCCTCGGTAACGCGGATCACCTTCCACTTGGAGGACTCGGGCTAAAGTAAGTTCAGCCCTCTGGGCCGACTGGGAAGCGACAGTATCCAGCATATCCTTGGAACAACTGCCGTCTTTGACAACCTTCAAGAGACCATCCCAATCCAATGGCCTGGGGTCACACCCGATAAGGCGAAATAGCGGGAGTGACGATGGTTTCTTCAGCCTGGGTACCGTCACCTGCCTGGGGCTGCCACTGACTGTCAAAATAACTGGGCGGTGCGGCCGCGTGCACGTCGACCATGTCGCAACGCAGCAACTGTCAACGAAAGGCTTCAGGACACTCGACACAACAAAATAATCAATCGTAGATCGAGACGTTCCAAGCTGGCACGTCCAACGAGAGCCATCGAAAACAACTTCGGCCTGGATATCCCCAAGCCACCCAGACTCGATAAGCTGCTCACCAGAGAACTGAAAATCACCCCCCAGTATGAATGGCATCCCATACGCTCGAAGCACTTCACCAATGCTGTGGAGGACGGTGAGGTTCTGACCCCTGCATCCGATCCCCGCGCGCAGACACACCGAACCGACCACGACTCCCCCAACGCAAAGACCGCTCCAGAGCCCCAATCGAATCCGATGATCAGGAGGTAGCTCGATCCCAGGAGGGAGGGCGTCAAGGCCCCTGAGGCCCCATAACTTCGGCGTGGCCAAACCAACTCCTCCCGACGTGCCCGACTCAGAACGCCCCGACGGCGCCGCTGGGGAGAGCAATGAGTTCAGCCATGACTTCTGCAAAGCATGCTGGACGTCTGCCAGATGAAACTCTGACTGGTGATGCTCCTGGAAGAGAAACAGGTCGGCCTCGACAGCGTCAATGACCTCCAGGAGCGGCCTGCGGGAGACTCTGGAGCCCTTGTCGCACTCCACCCCCCACGAAGTAATGTTAGACGTGCAGATCCTCCAGACCTCAGGACGCCTATGCCGTACACGCTCGGCTGGAACCTCTGACCCTCCGCAGGAGGTGCCGAACCAAGAAAACCCGCCTGAGGAAGAACACCAGGCAGGCGGGCATGGATCTCCAGTCCACCTCGCAGGGGACCAGCTTCGCTGCAAATTTGACCACCCTGCTTCCCCGCGATCTCCTCCAAAGCGACCGCGGTCCTGGCGGACCTGCCTCACGTGCCCGCCAGAGCCTCAGGTGAACATGCACTGGAAAACGGAAACGCCGCAGCATCGGACCTCGGCGGAGAAACCGCCAGCACCATGCCGATCAGGTTACCTCCCATGTGGTTCAGCCTCGGCAGCATCGGATAAGTCCACGTCCATACTCTGGCCAGCCCCATCACCAGGAACAGGAACGTCCTGCGCGTCTGGCGCCGCCGCGGCTGGGGGGTCCCGTCTGGACCGCTTAGCCAGGGCCGTGGGGTTCTCCAAGAACTCGAGCATATTCTTGAAAAGGCCCTCATACTGCACAGCCTTACCGCCCTGCATGAGCTCAGTGAGCTGCTGCTTGCAGTCCTCGGCCACCCTGGAATCGATCGCCGTGGACGTCGCACCCCCATCTCCAGCCTCGCCAGCAGCCGCCCGCTGAGCAGCTGCCTCGGCCGCCTGCCGCTGGCGCTCCTCCTCATCCCGCTGGTACTGGAGCCCCGCCGCGGACAGGTCGCCCAGGAGGTCGACCACGGACTGGAACTGGGCCGCTTTGGCCGACCTGAATCCCGCGGGCAGATGGCCAAACAGCGTCTCCACCAAGCCAGAGATGGCCGTCTTACCATCAGCACCCACAGGATGAAGTACCGCACGGCGGTGTAGCCGCTGCAGCTCCTCCTCCTCCTGCTCGATGGACTCGGCCAGCTTCTGCTGCGACTGCACGCACTCCGCCAGGTCCAGCTCGAGCTCCTCCATCTTCTGCTTGATCGAAGCCTCAGTCGACTTCGCAGACTGGAGCTGGCCCTGGTAGTGCACCAGCTTGTCTTGATGAGACGGCACACGCATCCAAGGCATCTGGCCCTGGCTGTCGTCGGCTGTGGCCGACAGGATGGGGATCTGGGCCTTGGCAGCCACAACCAGCGGGTGTTCAGGCCCCAGGCCAGCCAGTGTGAGCTGCTCGATGGCGGCAGACAGAAACTCCTGCTTGGCCGCCCTGCTGTCAACGCCCTTCCCTTTGGCTCGAGCGGCCGAGCCGCCCTTGCCGTGCCAAGGACCAGGCTTCGAAGGTACATATCCGCCTCCACCTGGGGACTCAGCATCATCCTGATCGGCCGTCTGACCCCCCTTGCGACCCTTGCCGCTCTTGCCGACCAGCTGCCATGCATCTTGAGCTTGTTGCTCGCCTGTCCTCCTCCAGGGCCTTGGAGGAGCCTGGACAGCGCCACGAACAACAATGTCACGAATCCACTTCTTGCAGCGAAAACATCGGCTACACTCCACCAAGTTGTACTGGTAGCCGCACGAATGCTTGCCATAGCACGTCTTGTACCCACTCTGCGAGTGAGGTCGCTCGCGTGCTTGCCGAGGAGGACCCTTGGGCGGATCAGGGACCATCAGCCGCGCGCACACTGACTGAGAAGAAAACAGCAGTAGCTGGGGAAAACCAGCTCTGCAAAGCAAAATGCCTCCCTGACCAGGCAGTGAGGCGTCACTGTTGGGGCCGCTGACTCCCCCACGCCAGTAAGGTCAGGTCTCGTGCCAAAACGGCTACGGACTTGAGCCAAAATGGCTACGGACGAAACGCTGCACTGGGCGAAAAAAACGCATGCGAGCACCGCCACGGGGGACTTCGGTGGAGCTCCCTATGGGGCCACGAAACGCTGCACTGGGTCGGGGAAGCGCATGCGAACACCGCCACGGAACCTTCGGTTGAGTTCTGCATGGAGCCACGAAACGCTGACTGGAAGGGGGAAACGCATGAGAGCACCACCACGGGGGACTTCGGTAGAGCTAGCTCCCTATGGGGCCACGAGACGCTGTACTGGGCGGGGGGAACGCCTGCGAACACCGCCACGGGGCCTCGGTGGAATTCCCTGTGGGGCGACGAAACGCTACGCTGTACTGGGCGGGGAAAACGAATGCGACCACCGTCATTGGGGCATTTCGGCGGAGCTCCCTATGGGGCCACGAAACGCTGCATTAGCTGGAAACGGAAAGACGCCCGGCGCAGGCGGGAAGACAGGAAGCAGCGGCGGGGCGGGCGCCAGGGGGGGGGGCCAGCCGCGACGCCAGGCAGCAGCTGGGGGGGAGGCGGCCCCCAGGCGGCCGGGCAGAGCCCAGGAGGGCAAGACCAAAGAATGGGCAAGCACAGCAGAACATCATGACCTGCCGGCGCGCGATCAGCCCGCGAAGGTAACACCGAATGGGGGCTGACCGTGAACGGTAGCAAACGGCTGAACGAAACTACTAACCTGTCACGCGTCTGAAGCGGAGTTGTCCACACCAAAGCGGGGAAAGATCTGGTGACCTGCGAGGCGCGGCGGAAGGGGGGGGCAGGCGGAGCGCCGATGCGCCGCGGGCGCGCCGCAACAACCTGGCCAACCTGAACGGCAGGCGCGCGGGCGAAGGGCGCGCGACAGGGCACTGAGACCACGCCGACATGGGGGAGCGGCGCGGAGCTGGGAAGGGCCCTGCGAGCGAGGCGGGCGGGCGCCAAAACTGGCGGCCTTCGAGACGCGGGGGGGGGGCGGGCAGCGCAATACTGCGCCGCGGCACTGGGCGGCCGGCGCGCGGGCGGAAGGCCGACCCCCACACCGGGCAGGCGAGACGGGGAGCTGGCTCAGCTGCCGAGGTCGGCCAGCCCGGCCGGAGGCGTGACAGAGCGGCGGAGGGCACCACAGGCAGCGCCTGGACGGAACCGGAAAAAAGGCCAGCGAAGCCCCAGCCAAGGCGGGGGGCGCAGCGGCTGGGCACAGCCCCCTCTGGCAAGAGGAAAGCGACTCGAGGGCCAGCAGAAGCGCGCGGGGGCCAACGGCGGGCGGCAAGACCGGCCCGCCCGCGGCGCGCGCAGCGGCCAACTCCTGGAAGAGGGCGGGGCGCGGGAGGCGCCGCAGCCGACGGCTGCACCGCTGGGCCTGGACCGCAGCCGGCCAGGCGGAGGGGGCGCGAGCGCGGCCCGGGGCGGTAGCCCGACGCACGCCTGGGGGGGGGGCTCCGAATAGGCGCAGCGATGCAGCGAAAAAGGGGCGGGAGAGACAGCGGCCAGGGACCGCGGGCTGGGAACGCAGAGCAAGAGAGGCCGGCGGCCAGCCCGCCGCCACCGGCCCCGCAGAAGGGGGAAGTGGCGACAGTAGCCGGCAGGCCAAAAAAGGGCGGGCAGGCCCCGCGCGGGCCAGGAGGCCAGGCCAGGCGCGGGAGCAGCGCGGGGAACTCAGAACAGGTCGAGGCGGGCGCGGCTGCCATGTCGAGAGACTACCAATACTGACTGCGCGACGCGGACCTGTGGTCGTTGCTGAGCCAAGAGGAGTCGGCGGGGCGCTCGCCCTTCCCCCGCGGCGGGGGGCCCTTTTCCTACGCCCTTGGCTGCCTCCGCACTTTGCCTCCTGATCTCCATTTCGCGCCCCCACTCGGCGCCCCAGTCGACGCGGGCGCCCTTCCACTGGCAGAAACAAAACCTCCACAGAAGTCGGGCGCGCGCCGGCTGGGGCCCCTGGACACATGCTGCCCAGGCATGCGGCCGCAAACGGCGTTCCAGCCAATCGCCTGTATAGGTCGCAGTCGTTTTTTAAGCGGCTGACCACCTCCTGCCAGGACTCTGTCTCTCATTGGCGCTATAGTTCCAGCTGGGTCGCCACGGCACCTTTTCGCCGCGGCTCGTAGCGGAGCTGATCCGAGGCGTCGCGACGGAGGGCGTAGTCGCGAGGGGGGGCACGGGCGCGAATGGGAGGGTCGGCCTGCCGCCACGGCGGGACCCGCCCCACAGCATCGCTCCCACGACCCCTTCTGGAAGCTCCCGGGCCGCGCTGCTCATCGGCGCGGGGGGTCTTGCGCGCGGGCTCTTCCCCGCCGCCTCGCGAGGCGCCCTCGTCGGACGGATTGGCCTGCAGCGCCCGTCCGCGGCCGGGGCTGGGAGACGGGCGCGCGTCTCTGACGGCTGTGGAGAGCTGCCCGGGCTACGCCGCCTCTCGCCATTGCCGAGCGCAGGGCTGCCCAGGGGGGGGTCGCTCCTGCGGGCCCCAGACGACGCCCGCTGAGTTGGAGCGAGCGCGCGACGCTGAAGGGGGACTAGAGCCGCCGTCGCGCCGCTTGCGCCCCACCCCCGGGGGGGCGCGGGGCGCTTCGCCCCCCTCGCCTCCGCCGGGCGACGAGCCTGACCTCCGCGACGGGGGGGCAAAATTACAATCGAGCTGCTCGTTTGACTCGCGCCTCGGGGGGGCCGGGGGCGGCCGCGGCCCGAGCCTCCGCGCTGGGCACGGCGCGGGGTCTTGGGTCGGCCGTTCCCTCCGCCCACCCTGGATTCAATGTTCCGTGGGTGGGCGGGCGCAACCTGCCGGGGGGGCACTGCTGAAGCCGGCTGAGAGGGTCTGCCCCCTTCTCGCCGCAGTTGCAGGAAAACCTCGAATCTGCGGGCCCTGAAGGCAAGCGATGCCCCTCGAGCTCAGGTAGCCGAGCAGAATCTCTTGGCCGTACCACGCCAGGTCTCGTCCTGTCGCGGACGCCTGCGGGTCGCGCTTCTTGCGGCGCGCGCCCCATTCGTCGGGCCCGCCAGGACCGCCGGTGAGGTCGCGGTGCCTCTGGCGGTGAAGGTGACAAATAGCAGAGCCAGAGTAGCGAGCTCACCGCCCCACTGGACACCCGGGGCCCGGGGGGGTGCCCTGACGGCGGGGTGGAATCGCTGGAGAAGGTGGCAAAGAATTCCTGGCAGCTCGCCGCGGGCCAGGCCCCGTGGTCAGCAGGTGCTCCCGGACCCCCCCCTTCCCGCGGAGAGACGAGGGCCTGTTCTCCACCGCTCAGGTCCTCCAGCGCTCGTCGATCAAGGGAGATACGAAGCGGGCCAATTCCACCAGCACGTGGGCAATGGTGTTGTCTGCCTTCCAAGCCGAGGGATCAGGCAGGATGTGCCCGCCTGCCACTAGAGGCGCAATGCACCTCACCTTGAGGGGGGGGCAAGGCGGTGAATCAACGCTGGGGAGGTCGTCCAAGTGGCTGGCGGGAGGCCGCGCGGGCGGCGTTGGCAGGCTGTCCAGGGCGTCGCCACATGTCCTTGGCCGAGAAGGGGCGGCTGCGTCTGGCTCGCGCGCGGGCAGGAGGACTGCGGCAGTCTGCGCGGCGATGCCGGGGCGACGAGCTGCGTCGATGGTTGGGTGGAGGCGCCGAAGACATAGGCACGTCGGCGCAGCTTGAGATGGCCCGACGGCCACGCGAGGATACCGAACGGCTGCCAGGAGTGGCTGGAGGATGCGCGCGGGGTTGACGCGCGCCCGGGCGGTCTGCCGGCGGTGGCCGAGCTGGGGGCGCCCGAGCTGCGAGGCCGACGGCATGCTGGACTGCGATTCTGCCGACGCCGCCGCGCAGCCGGGGGAGCAGGACCGGCCGCGGGCCCCGTAGCCTGGGGGGGGCAGCCGATGAGCTAGCGCCCACAGGCCCTGGGCACGGGCGCCCCCACGGGAGGCCTGGCGGACCCGGCGCGCTGTCGCGCGCGTCGGCTGGCGGCAACTACCGGTCGCCCGCGGGCGGCAGAAGTTGGCTGCGCCGGGGGCGAGCTCGCGAGGTGGGCGCCGCCGCGGGGAGAAGTGACTTCTTGCCCCTTCTAGGCGCGGCTTCAGGAAACAAGAATCGCCCGCCCCTCTCAAGGAGTGCCTCGACCAGAATCGGGCGGGCGCCCCAGAAGTGCACGGGGCAATCTTCGCATAACAAGGTGGCATTCCACTGCATGCTGGCGAACATCTGCGCCCGAGCGCGAAAGGGCGGGAGCCCGTGGAAGAATTCAATCCGGGCTTCCTTTCCAGGATGGAACATGAACGCGCCAAGCGGCGCGTCGCCGCATTGCCACTGCCTTGGGAAAACGTCGCTTGGACAACGATCGCAGCGGCACTTCCACTGGCCACAGCGGAGGTGCCCGCCAAACCTGTCGTTGGTAGCGGCGCGGGCGCGAGCGGGATCGCGCGGGCCTTCGGTGGCCGAGCAGATCCGCGCGAGGAACGCTCGCGTCGGCGAGGACCACGGCGGGGCGACCACGTAGGGGGCCCCGGGGGGCAGCGCAGGACTGAAGGCTTGGCGCCAAGGGCGTCCAAGTGCGCCGCCGCCCTGTCGTCGGCAGGCACGGGCCGTCTTCTGGCCGACAGGTTGGTTTCCAACAAACGCGGCAAAGCCGTCGGCAGTCCATCCCTACGTGGCAGCACTGAAACCAGCTTGCGGCAACCGTTTTCCTGATCGCGGGGTCTACCCAGGCGCCTCCAGCCTCCCCCCGGGAGGCGAAGGGGCCTTGCCCGCACTGGTCGCAGTAGATGCGGGGGGACCGCGCGGCTGGCTGGAGTGAGCGCAACGCCGGGTAGCGCACCAGTCGGGGGGGCTGCGAACAGGTCGTTTCCTGCCCCCGACAGCCCTCCTCCGAGGCATCGCGGGGCGGCGGACTGATGGTCTTCAGGCGGGGGCCCCACGGTGGCCCCAGGAGGGCCTTGGAGAGAGCGCAAACCGCGCAGCTGCGGGTCTGCAGACAGGAGAGGCCCGCGGGGGTGGCAGGCCAGTCTAGAACTTCGAGGGCATGCTTCGAGGGGAAATGCCCGACGGAGGCAACTGTGGATTGCCCCCCCCCCGATGTCAGGGCGGCGGTGAGCCAGTGGC
>CAUYUJ010000795.1:87791-109319 GCA_963575745.1 Prorocentrum cordatum
CGCACCTCTTGGCGTCGCGGCCCCGCGCGCAGCGACAGGGCGCAGGAAGTCGAGCGCAAGCAGCGCAACGCGCGTCGACGCCCGGCCACACGCACACACACTTTTGGCGCCGCGGCCACGCGCGCGGCAGCGCGGCGCAGAAAGGTCGGGCGGAAGCAACGACACACGCACACACGCGCACACACACACAAGAACACACACACACGCACGCACGCACGCACGCACGCAAACATCTGCAAACACCAGCACTGTTGGCGTCGCGGCCACGCTGACGAAAGGGCGGTGCAGCGGCCGCGGACAAGCTCTCAAGATGCCCACGCACACAACCGTGTGTATTGAGACAAGCAGAGCACTGAAGTGTGTAGGGATCGTCGGCATGTGCGTCCTGTTCGTGTTGAGCAGGGCGCGGCGCGGGCGGGCGTCGTCGGCGTTCGTTCGAAGTCGTCCTCGCCCGCGTCTCTCTCCTCTCTCTCCCGGCCTTGTTCTCTTTGTTTTTGTTTTGCCCCTTCTGTTCCCAGCGCCCGAGGCGGATAGGGGCCTGGATTCAGGTCGGGCACGTCCTGCTACAGGCGGAGTGAAGATGAAAAAAAAAAGTAATCAGCAATAGAGATGAAGATGAAGATGAAGATGAAGTTAAAAAAATTGAGACGAAGATGAAGATGTAAAAAAATGATGAAAAACTGAAACTGGAGATGAAGATGGAAAATCCAAGATAACCAAAAAGGTGTTTCTTGGTTTCTTCTCGACACGGGCGAGACGCCGAGCTGCGCGCTGGGGGCGCGGCCCCTGTGGAGAGCGCAGCGTCGGGGCCGCGGCCCCTCGAACGTCGACTGGTCGGCACGTTCTTCCCAGGGTCGACCGACCTTCCCTCGCAGAGGGTCGGAAAGAGCAATAGCTTGTTTTTCGGTGTGGCTTCGTTTGCATGTTCGTTTCGCGTTGTGTCTCCGTGTCGTGCTCGTCTTCTTCCAGAGGTCGGCCCAGACGGTGTCTCTCGTTTTCGAGTTTGGCTTCGTCTTCCCTCGTGTTGTCTTCAAACCACCTGTGCCGCAAAACGAAATCGAAACGAAAATGGCCCACGGGATCGCCCAAACACCGTTTAGGTGTTGGTTTCGTCTTCCCGCGTTTTGTTTTCGATCCGCCTGCGCGGGGGGGGGGAAAGTTGCCGACTCCGAGGGGTGTGGTTTGCAAGGGATGCGGTTTGTAGCCCTCGCCTTGTGGGGCGGGCGGGGACCTCGATAGAGTTCTCCGCCGCGCCCCAAGGCGGCCCGACGAGGGCAGCAGGCCCCCCAGGCGCCAACCGACGCAGATCCCAAACCAAACCCCAGCGCAACCGCACCCCTTGTAGCCGCCGAGAGAAAGGCATCCCAGATGGCGCTCGTGCAGATAGGGGTCGGAGGATCGCGCCAGATCGCCGATGCATCGGCGACGCATCGGCGACGCACCTGCGATGCACCGACGACGCCCGTGATGCGTCGGAGCCGTCGGCGCGGTAAAATCGGGCTCCGCGCCGAGCCGCACCGCCCATGCATCGGCGCTGCGGCGCGATCCTCCGGCCCCATCTGCACGGACCCCGTCTGAGAGGCCTAGACGAGCGCACCAACATCCGTGCCCTCCCGAGCCCAGGCGCCGAGGCAAGATCCAATGGATGTGCCATCATACGGGCGCAGTCCAGATGCCAAAAAGGAAAGGTTCGGGTTCGTGGGGGGCCCGTTCTGTTCCTGAGTCCTCCCGTGGCTGCTCGACCAGCGCTCCTCGAGCACCCAGGCAAGCTTCGGGCCCCACCTGGGAGTCCCAGCGCAGGGCGACGAGGCACAGACGCAGGCCCACCTCCGCAGGCCAGGCCGCCTCCAGGGCCCAGGTGCGGCGCGCGTGCTGGGGCGCCACCCCGGCCGAGCTGGGGCGCGGCTCCGCACCGCTCGTGGGCCCCGGATGGGCCCCGCCAGCTGCGGCGGACGCGCACAGATCTCGTCGCCCTACGGAGGGGGCAGGGGGGCGGGGTCGGGGGCCCGCTGGCCTGGGTCCATCCAGACCCGCAGCTGCGGGGGGCATGCGCGGATGTCTTCGCCCTGTGGAGGGGGCGGGGGGGGCGGGGGCGGGGGCCTGCGGGCCTTGGTCAATCCTGACCCGCAGCTGCGATGGGCATGCGTGGATTTCTTCGCCCTACAAAGGGGGCGGGGGGGCGGGGGCGGGGGTCTGCGGACCTGGGTCAAGCCAGACCCGGGTCCGTCGGGCCCTGCAGGATCCCGCAGGATCCTGCACCCGAGCCTGGGTCTGTGCGCCCCTGGCTCTTTGCAGGATCCTGCAAAGTCTGGCGCGCTGACTGACCCCCGTTTGTGGGGAAACCCACAAGGACCGATACCGCTACTCCCCGGACCTCTCCTGGGGCGCGTTCTGACCAGCATTTCGCGGCGAATCCAGCGGTGGCGACGAGGGCCTCCCAGGAGGCCCAAAAAGGAGGAAAACGAGGGAAGGGTAGCGGCATGGGTACCTTTTCCTACTCCGAGTTTGCCTTGATCCCCGTCTCAAAGCCCCCGACGGGGGGGCGCGGGCGGGGCCGAGTCCGGGCTCATGGCCGAGCGCGCGTAGAGAGTGTCCGCGCCGCCCTCGAGGTCGACGGCATGGGGAGGCCGCCGTCCTGCCCCCGGAGGCGCGGGGCCGCGGGGGCAGGGCGGGGTGGGAGTTGAGAGGAGGCCGCACACGGTCATGAGGAGGAGGGGCAGGAGGAGGAGGAGGAGGAGGAGGAGGAGGAGGAGGAGGAGTAACAGGAGGAGGAGGAGGATAAGAAGCAGGAGGAGGAGCAGGAGGAGGAGGAGCGGAGCAGAAGGAGGAGGATGAGGAGGTGACGCCTCAGGCCTGTGTGCGTCCTCGGCTCGCGCAAAAGGAGGAGGAGGAAGAGGAGGAGCAGCAGCAGCAGCAGCAGGAGGAGGAGGAGGGGGAGGAGGAAGTGACGCCTCAGGCCTGTGTGCGTCCTTGGCTCGCACAAAAGGAGAAGGAGGAGGAGGAGGAGGAGGAGGAGGAGGAGGCTAAGATAATCGATGGTTAAGTTCAAAAACAGAGGATTGAGCCGCATCCAGCGACAGCCTGGTCCAAATCTCCCGCTGAGCGGGAAACCTGATCTAGGCCGATGCCAGAAGCGGCTCGGGTGGGCCAACTACGCCTCACCCCGCTTGAATTTCTCGAGGAAGGCCACACCCGTTGGCGTGGCCTGTTTGCACTATCTGAGAAGATTCTGGGCGCTTCTGACAGCATGAGCACCACACGTTAGGCATATGGATGTGCCCTTACTGGATATGACCATATCATGTGATGGGTCAACGTAACGTGCACCTATGAACACATTGCTCAGAGATCGGGCGCCATCGATCCCCGCACGTGGCAGGGCGTGCACGCAGGGTGCGGCTAAAAACTCCTGGGCGGCCTTGTTATCGTGGGAATTCGTAGATATAACCGAGCAGCACACACTGCAGGCGAAAAGACACGTAAGTCCTGCCTCGCCTACTGGAATCAGGGTGTGCGCACTCTCTCGGAGAAGCCTGGCAAGCTTCGGCCGAGGGTTAAAACTGGGCCCCGAACTCTTTTTGACCTAAGCTTTTGCTCGGACACGGGGCCTGGGCTGGGGTCCCGAAGATTCGGAAAACCTCGAAATAACAATATCGCACGCACGCGTCCTCACTGCACGGGTCAGACTCTCGGCAATCTGGACGACCTCGACCACACCAGGGGGAGCTGGATCTGCTTGGACATTGCCCCCGCCAACTTATCAGCGATATGATTACCAACCCACGAGAACAACAGGACACCTTTTTTTCCAACAGCCTGCTGAGGCGACATGTGCGACTCGATCTTCAAGACAGTGGTCGTCTTGACTCGTAGCAGACGCTGGACACGTCGCCAATCACTCCGATGTTGTTCTGGAAATAAGTCGAGCTCGATGTTGGCGACGTTTCTCACAACATACGAGGAGTCCGTGACATAGATCAGAGCGTGGCCCAACGGGGCCTCCTCCAGGAACTTCAGAAAAGCGACGAGCTCCACGTGGTTGATAGATTGGGTCCCCCAGGTGCCTTCAGAAGACGTCCGAGCAGTTCTGATGTCAGGAACGGGATTGGAGATATCGAAACCCTCGAAAACCATATAAGCCCAAGAGACGCGTCTGAATCTTGGGTCTCCCGAGTACTTACCTCCAGAGGCATCGCCAACTCCGACAATAAACTCAACCCCTTTTGTGGGAAGTCGCCGAAGGCGTGGAATAAAATCTCGGTTTCGTCTGGGGGTATTGAAACATGTGTCCACTCCGAAGGAGTAGGACCTCGAAGCCACACTGCTGGCTGCGCCTCGACCTGGGCCCTTGCCCTGTGCGCGTAAAAGCTGCTGCTGGCGACTGAGGGTAACTCATCGTTCGCAGTGCATTCCCAAATCATGTGAAAAGTCGTCTCGGCATGTCCTCCGTCGCAGCGATCGCACAACACCGAAAAATCTGGCTGGCCGATGACGTCTTTAATTCTCTGTTTGGTCCATTGGCCTCCACAGCAGACGTTGGTTGGGGGCTCCTGCGCACCGATAGTGTTCTCGATCTCTAGCTCGTCGAATTTGTTGTCTAACATCCGAAAGGTCGATACCGCGTTCAATGTTTTCACTCTCGTAGTGTTTAGCAGCACGTTTCCATAGCATACGACGAACTGAATCAGCTAGATCTTCTCGAATGTCTTCTAGGTCGAGGGGCCCCGCTTCGAGGATCTCTGGAGTAGCCTGGTAGACATTCCCAAGATCAGATACCCAATGCATAGGCCCCACTGGATCCCAGTTGATGTCGAGCAAGGTGTTCACTACGGCCCTCGCGGGGCCCTTACATTCCGCCATCGATGCTGTGGGTTAGCTCTTGCGCGTGCAACATGTTCTGCCCAGTCTCTGGCAGCAAAACTTCTCTGCTCGACACCTGCTGTGAGGATGGTCATCCAGCTGTCGAGCATCCGAAAAACTTGGCTGGTGGCAGGGTCCTGCTCATTCATCTCGAGCTGGAGCAGGGTGTCCAAACAACGCCCTCTGACTGCAGCTGTAAAAGTACCTCCTATAGCTCGTCGCCATGACTGAATAGCTGAGGGGCTCATGCCGTACACGTGCGCATCGTACTGAACGTTGGCCATGCTGCCTCTATGTATGACACGCCGTGCTGCGTACCTGCCCGTTTTGCCTGCACCTTTTCAGCTGTTTTGCTTTGCTGACTTGTTTCCATGCTGCTATTCTGCGCGCTGCTGCTTTAGGACGTGCCCGCATGCTTGCTCCACGATCGACCCCAAGATCCACAGCTTCCTGAGCGACAGAAGCAGAAGGAGGAGAAGGGAATGACGCCTCAGGCCTGTGTGCGTCCTCGGTTCGCGCAAAAGGAGGAGGAGGAGGAGGAAGAGGAGGAGGAGGAGGAGGTGAAGCCTCAGGCCTGTGTGCATCATCGGTTCGCGCAGACGGAGAAGGAAGAGCAGCAGCAGGAGGAGCAGGAGGAGGAGGAGGTGACGCCTCAGGCCTGTGTGCGTCCTCGGTTCGCACAAAAGAAGGAGGAGGAGGAGAAGGAGGAGGACCAATGTAAACCCAAAAGTGATTTACAATGTTGGAGTAAACCCTCCCTTTCAAGCTCCCTCTTCATAGGCCGCTACAGCGGGTCATTTTCATGGATGGAACTGCCTTGTTGGAAAACACCCGTTTGAAGACGATGAAGCATGCCAAAACATTGTTCTCGGGACTCCAACGCCACGGATCAGCCTGACTGTGGCGTACTGACGATCCTGAATCGTACCAGAACGCCTTTCCTTGGACGGATTTCAACACAGAACCAACGTAACTGCTGCACCCGCAAATCCTGAACCCTTCCAAAGTACCATTTCTGGTACGCTGATGATGGGAACCCGTTAAACTCTTGTAAACGTTTAAGAACGAATGTGCGCGGCGCTAAAGCTAGAGCCACAGTTTGAAAAGGAACCACCCTCAACCCGTGAAACCCTTGCAAAATTTAAACGAATGTGCGCCGCGCTAAGGCGAGAGTCACAGGTTGAAAAGTAACCAACCTCATATCGCGACACTCTTGCGAAGTTTTGAAAACGAATGCGCGCGGCGCTAAAGCTAGAGCCACTTTTCTGCCGTCTATATAATATATAAAAACACGCTTTTATATATATAACCGGAGAGAGAGAGAGAGAGAGAAAGAGAGAGAGAGAGAGACAAAAAAAAACTCAACCCGTGAAACTCCTGCAAATGCTTAAAACGAATGTGCGCAGCGCTAAAGCGAAAGCTACATTTTGAAAACCATCAGCCCTCAATCCGTGAAGCGCTTGCACATGTGTTAAACAAATCTGCACCGCGCTCAGGCGAGAGCCACACTTTGAAAACCACCCGACCTCAATCCGTGAAACTCTTGCATTAGAAAAGAATCGGATGTGCGCCGCGCTAAGGCGAGAGCCACATGTTGAAAACCACCCGCCCTATATCTGAAAGCTATTGCCAAAGTCTCAGCTTCCGAGTCATAAGCGGTGAAGAAATCTCAGGCGAAACGCCCGGACCGCCCTACAAACTCGCCTCGGGTTGCGACAGGGAGCGGAGGAGAGGAGGAGGAGGAGGACGACGAGGAGGAGGAGGCGGAGGAGGAAGAGGAGCAGGAGGAGAAGGAGGAGGAGGGGGAGGAGGAGGAGGAGGAGGAGGCGGAGGAAGAGGAGAAGGAGGAGAAGCAGGAGGAATTCCTCGGCTCGCGCAAAAAGAGGAGGATGAAGAGGAGGAGGTGGAGGAGGAGGAAAAGGAGCAGGAGAAGGAAGAGGGGGAGGAGGTGACGCCTCAGGCCTGTGTGCGCCCTCGGCCCGCGCAAAAGGAGGAGGAGGAGGAGCAGCAGCAGCAGGAGGAGGAAGAAGAGGAGGTGACGCATCAGGCCTGTGTGCGTCCCCGGCTCGCGCAAAGGGAGGAGGAAGAGAAGGAGGAGGAGCAGGAGGAGGTGACACATCAGGCCTGTGTGCGTCCTCGGCTCGCAGAAAAGGGGGGAGGAGGAAGAGGAGGTGGAGGAGGAGATGGAGGAGGAGGAGGAGGAGGTGACGCCTCAGGCCTGTGTGCGTCCTCGGTCCGCGCAAAAGGAGAAGGAGGAAGAGGAGGAGCAGGAGGAGGAGGACCACTGTAAACCCAAGAGTCATCAACGATGCTGGACTAAACCCTAACAGGCCCATACAACTGTTCATTCCCAGTGGGGGAACTGCCACGGTGGAAGCCAACCGTTTGAAGACCCCGAAGCATGCCAAAACATGCGTCCCAGGATTCCAACGCCATAGGTCAACCTGACTGTTGCGTCTCCACGATCCTGAATCGGGCCAGAACGCCACTCCTGGGACTTCAGCACCGCGAATGAAGGTAAATGCTGCACCGTCATAATCCTGGACGCGTCCAAAACACCATTTCTGGTGTGCCGACCATGGGAATCCGTGAAGCTCTTGTCATGTGTTAAAACGAATGCGCGCGGCGCTGAGGCGAGAACGACATTTTGAAAAGAACCCGCCATCGACCAGTGAAACGTTCGCATAGTTATATGTAAAAAACCAAAAAGCTGTTTAAAACGCATTTGCGCCGCGCTAAAGCGAAAGCTACAGTTTGAAAACCACCAGCCCTCAATCCGTGAAGCGCTTGCACATGTGTTAAACAAATGTGCACCGCGCCCAGGCGAGAGCCACATGTTGATAATGGCCCGCCCCCCATCCGCATGACAATAATAACAATTATATATAAGGGGGAAAACAACACGACTATGCGCGGCGCGCTAAAGCGAGAGCCACATTTTGAAAACCACCCGCCCTCCTTCCGTGAAACTCTTGCAAATTTTGAAACGACTGTGCGCGGCGCTGAGGCAAGACCCACATGTTGAAAACCACCCGCCCTCAGTCCGTGAAACCCCTGCAACTGTTTATAACGAATGCGCGCGGCGCTAAGGCGAGAGCCACATTTCGAAAGCCACCCGCCCTCCATCCGTGAAGCTGTTGCCATGTGTTAAGCTTCAGGGTCATATGTGGTGAGTAAGTCTGAGGCGAAACGCCCGAACTGCCCTAAAACCTGGCATCGGGGCAAGACAGGGAGAAGCTTCTTTGTATAAGGAAATGGAATGGCGGAGGAGGGGGAGGAGGAGGAGGAGGAGGTGGAGGAGAAGGTAACGCCTCAGGTCTGTGTGCTTCCTGGGCTCGAACAAAACGAGGAGGAGGAGGAGGAGCAGCAGGAGCAGCAGGAGCAGCAGGACGAGGAGAAGGAGGAGGAGGAGGAGGAGGAGGGGGAGGAGGAGGAGGAGGAGGAGGAGGAGGAGGAGGAGGAGGAGGAGGAGGAGCAGGAGGAGGAGGAGGAGGAGAAGGCGGAGAAGGACGAGGAGGATGGGGAACTGAGATGAGGCAGCGACCAGAAGCGGGGGGTAATGAGGAGGAGGTGGCGATGAGGCGAGGCAGCGACCAAAAGCCAGTTCGGAGGCGGAGGAGGAGGAGGAAGAGGAGAAACAAGGGAAGGGGGGTGGCGGCTCAGTGGCCAAGGGAAGCAGACCTCGCCCCGGAATGGGCCCCAGGTAGCGAATCCGCACGGTCCTGTGCGGAGTGTGCTGTCGCCCTCCTCTCAGCGATCAACGGGCGGTTGGGGGTCGATGCGTCCCCACCTGAGCATGTCCCCCCTAACGTTGCCCTTGGGGCAGCAGGAAAACCGAAAGTCGGCCGAACCGACAGCCAGACCGAAACCCACCAAGACCGACAAGCCACAAGCGGCATGGAATGGCGCAGCGACGCAGCCACGACACAGCAGCCGCATCCTCACCCTCATCCTCATCCTCATCCTCATCATCAGCATCATCATCATCAGCAGCATCATCCTCAACATCGTCATCATCATCACCACCGCCATCAGCAGCAGCAGTATCACCAGCATTACCGTCAGAATCAACAATCACAACAACAGCATCAGCAGCAGCAGCAGCAGCAGTATCGACATCAACACCATCATAATAATCATCATCGTCATCATCATCATCAGTAGCATCATCAGCATCATCATCATCATCATCAGCATCATCATCATCGTCATCGTCATCGTCATCGTCATCAGCATCAGCATCAGCCTCATCATAATAATCACCATCGGTACCCACAACAGCTGCATCATCATAATCAGCATCAGCATCAGCAGCAGCATCATCATCGTCATCATCAGCATCAGCATCAGCATCATCATCATCACCATGAGAAGCAGAATCATCATCGTCAGCATCATCATGATCAGCAGCAACAGCATCACCATCATTGACATCAGGAGCATCCGCATCATCATCATCGTCAGCATCAGCATCAGCATCATCATCAGCATCATCATCGTCGCCCTCAGTATCAGCATCATCATCATCATCGTCATCATCAGCATCATCATCATCGGCAGCAGCATCATCATCATCGTCGTCAGTATCATCAGCAGCAGCATCATCAGCTTCATCATCCTCATCCTCATCATCATCAGCGTCAGCAGCAGCATCCGTATCAGTGTCAGCATCATCAGCATCAGCATCATCATCATCAGCATCATCATCAACAGCAGCACCATCATTGTCGTCAGCAGCAGCATCATCAGCAGCATCAGAATCATCATCAGCAGCATCATCCTTATCGCCATCATCATCATCATCAGCAGCAGCAGCAGCATCAGCGTCATCATCGGCATCAGCATCAGCATCCGCATCATCATCATCATCATCATCATCATCATCATCATCATCATCATCATCATCATCATGATCATCACCATCATGATCAGCATCAGCATCACAATCGGTGCCGTCAACATCGGCATCGTCGTCGTCAGTGTTTTATCAGTATCAGCATCATCATCATCATGAGCATCATCGTCATCATTAGCATCGTAATTGTCGTCATCGTCATCATCGTCAGCATCATCATCAGCCGCATCAGCATCATCATCATCATCAGCATCATCATCATCATCATCATCATCATCATCATCATCCTCAGCATCGTCATCATCGTCATCATGAGTATCGCCATAATCATAATCAGCAGCATCATCTTCAGCATAGGCATCATCAACATCCGCATCAGAATCATCATCAGCATCATCATGAGCATTATCATCGTCAACATCATCATTCTCAACATCGCCATCAACACAAGTTGCATCATCCGCATAATCATCATCATCATCATCATCATCATCATCATCATCATCATCATCATCAGCATCGTCAACCTCATCATCATCAGCAGCAGCATCATCGTCATCAGTAGCATCATCACCCGCAGCATAATAATCATCAGTATCAGCCTCAACACCATCATCAGCAGCATCATCATCAGCACCATCATCATCATCATCAACATCAGCATCGCCATCATCGGCATCATCATCGTCGCCATCGTCATCCGTATCAGCATCATGAGCATCATCATCATCATCAACAACATCATCGTCATCGTCATGGTCATCGTCATCGTCATCGTCTTCATTATGAGCATCCGCGCCAACGTCAGCAACAGTAGCATCCTCACATCATCACCATCATCATCGTCATCAGCATCAGCAACATCATCATCATCAGCACCATCAGCACCATCCTCATCCTCAGCATCATCATCATCATCATCATCATCAGCATCATCATCATCATCATCATCATCATCATCATCATCATCGTCATCATCATCATTCACCATTCATCATTATCAGCGGCGGCAGTGGCGGCGGCAGCAGCAGCATCGTCTGCATCATAATATACACCACTATAAGCATAAGCCTAATCATCCTCACCGTCGTTCTCAACCGAACAATCATCACCCTCCCCCTCATCGTCACCACCACCACCCCCACCTCCACCATCATCATAATCATCAGCAACATCATCGTCATCATCAAGATCATCATCGTCGTCGTCATCGGCCGTCGATCATCGCTCGTCGGTCGTCGGTCCTCTGCAGTCTCACCCGTCGGTCAGTCCGTTTTCGGTCCGTCGCCTTCGCCGTCGTCGTCGTCGTCGTTGCTGTCGTCGTCGTCCCCGTGTCCCTCCTTCCCCCTCCGCATGGTCCTGCTCTGCTTCGCCCTCGTCATCGTGCTCCTGGCCACCCCCTCCCACCACCCGTCCGCAAAGCGCGCTCATCTGCGCATTGGCAGCGGGCCCAGGGCTGCGCCGCACGGCTGCCACACCAGGGGGGGCAAACGGGAGGAGCGATAGAGACAGGAGACGAGAAGGCGAGGAACACAACGACCGAGAGCAGAGAAAACGAGGAGATGGAAAGCGGGATGGGGAAGGGGAGGGCGGGACGGAAGGAGGAAGCACGAGCAGGAGGAACCAAGGAGGAGGAGGAGGAGGAGGAGGAGGAGGAGGAGGAGAGGGAGGGAGGAATCAGGGAAGGCGGGAAGGAGGAGGCAGGAAACCTGCGCATCTGGGCCGCGCGTCGCACAGGGGGGCCCCCGAGCCAGGCCCTCCGCGCCGTCGAGCACCAGAGGCCGCCCCGAGAGGCCCGAGCCAGTGCGGCGAGGGCGGCGGGCGGCACGGCACCCCACGGGGGGGTGTCCTCCTCCTCCTCCTCCTCCTCCTCCTCCTCCTCCACCTCCTCAGCCCCGATGAGGACCCGCCCGACGGGTGCGCGCGCGGGACGCGCGGCCGAATCCTCAGGAGCCCGACTTTGGGGACACTCCGATGTTTTAATAAACGTCGGGGGGGGGGGGGGCGTCACCCCCGCCGACGGCCCCACATCGACCCCCGTCGCGGGCAGCCACCGCGCGCCGAAGGCGCTCCGACCCCCACCCACAGGCAGGCCCCTCCACGCCGGCCTGCTCACCGATAAAACGAGGCCACAGCCGGGGCAAAATCGGATCGCCAGGAATCGGGAACCTCGGCTGCTTTCGGCGGTGCCGAGGGATGCCATCGGGCACCGCGGCCTCCTCTCGGCGTCGCCGAGGAGCGCGCCGAGATCGCCCCAGACCGCCACGGCGCGACTGCTCCGTGCCCTTGGCCCGCTTTCTAACCACTCCTGGACTCGGTCTCTCAGCGGACTCGCCTCTCCTCAATTTCGGCCCCCAGGGGGGCCGAAATTGAGGAGACGCGGACACGCACACGCACACGCACACGCACACGCACACGCACACGCACACACACACACACACACACACACACACACACACACACACGCACACGCACACGCACACGCACACGCACACGCACACGCACACGCACCGACCGCGTCTCCTCAATTTCGGCCCCCGGGGGGGCCCGAGGACAACCCGAAGAGAGTCCAGAGCGGGCCTCTGCCCTGAGGTGGGGGGGGGGATCGAGGCCTCCGGGTCCAGCGGACTGAACAGGATCAATCCGACGGACGATTGGGACAGGGATTCTCCCGTATCTGGAGGGGCCCCAGGACACACAAATAAATACACACAAACAAAATGATTCCCCATAGTTTCCCATATTTTCTGGGTTTCTGTCTTCCCCCCCATTTCCCGTATTTTCCCATATTTTCTGGGGGATCGAGGATTGATTGTGTCTAGTGTGTTTCTTTTCCTCCTGAGTATCGGCGCTGGCGAGCTGCATCCGCCGCCCTGCCACGCGTTCGGCCTCCGAGCGAGTCCTGAGGAAAGCCATCTCCTTCACGTGCCCGCCCCGAGCCGACGGCCACGAGGGGCGAGAAGGGCAGCTGGGAGCCTCCCCGTCCGCGCGGAGGCTGCGGCTGGGCCCCCACTCGAGGAGGAGGAGGAGGAGGAGGAGGAGGAGGAGGAGGAGGAGGAGGAGGCGCGAGGAACCGCGCGGCCTCCAGATAGCCGCGGCCCCCCCGCCAGCAGGTCGACGAACACGCACCGGCATGCCAGCAGGTTCTCCACCCTGTCCACGCCACCGCTCTCGGACGCTCGCCATCAGCTCCGCGCTCCGCCAGACAGAAAGCGCTGGCATCTCGCGCGTCGCTGGGTGGGCACCATGAGGGCCAGGGCGGAAGCCTCCGTCCCCAGGCAACGGGTCGAGTTGGCCTTCCTCAGCGCGCGAACCTCGGGACCGAGATAGACCAGTGCCTGCTGCCACTCCCGACGACGCGCGATCCCGCGCATCGAGGCCGAGGCCGCGCCGCCCTCGGCCGACGGCGCGGCCGCTGACCAGGAGGAGTCGCTGAGGACCCCCCGGCAGCGGGCGGGCTGCAGCCCGCGGCCAGCGAGGCCCAGGACGCCACCGGGGTGGGCGACGGCGCAGGCGCGCGGCCCGACGGGGTCGGCGGCGGGGGCTCGGGCGGGAGCACGGCCTGCGGCTCTCGCTCGCAGGGGCCCCCGACGCGGCACCTCGGCGCGGGAGCTCCGCGGGGTCCGTGGGGGCGCCGGACGGAGGAGCCCCCACTGGGGGGCCAGCTGGGCAGCCAGCAGGCGACAGATCGCCACCTGGGCCTCGGCGCGGGTCATCGGCGCACCCTCGTCGAGGACTGCTGCAAGGGCGCCCGCGGCCCCGCGGGCGGGGCGCGGCGCCGGCCGTCTTCGCCCACAGCAGCAGAAGCAACCGCAATACCCGATGGCACGCGCGGAAGGCCTCGCGGGCCTCCCGACGGGACTAGCCCCGATGCGCCGCTGGGGGCGAGCTACGAGCCAGGGCTCGAGCACGATCCTCAGCCTGCACCCCTGGACCGTAGACCAGGGCGCGTCGCGCGCCGCGACCGTGCCCGCCAGGGGCACCGATCGCCTCGCGCGCGCGGGTGAAGGGCAAGCGCCCCCACCAGCGGGACACAAGGGCCCCGATGCAGCAGCCGCCGCAGAGGCTGCAGAAGGCTGCGACGCCAAGAAGCGCCACAACCGAGGAGAGCAGCATCGGGCGTTGCTGAAGGTGCCCCTGGCCCAAGGTGCCCCCAGTTTTTCGCTCAATGTTTAAGCCTCTGGGGCACCCTGAGCCTCGCGAGTGGTGCTCTGAAGCCCCGGGGGCCTCCCGGGGAATCCTGGGGGGCACCTTGGGCCAGGGGCGCTTCTGGCAACACCGGCTCAGCAGAGGAGTAACCCCGCTGCTCGCGTCCACCGCCAGCCCCAGGCAGCTGGCGGGGCAGGCCGAGCCCGAGCGGACTGGAGGGGGCAAGTGCCCCCCCCGCCCCTCAGGTCGGCGTGGGCAGCCCACGGCGACCCCATGGTGGGAACCCCGAGGACCGCGCCGCACGTAGCGCGCGGCACGAGCGCCCCAGAGGAGAAGCTCGCCCGCCCCCTCGATCAGGGCCACGAAATCCATACAGATCCACTGCTCCCTGGCCAGGCCCGTCCTGAACCCACCGCAGAGGAGCAACCCCGCCGCTCACGCCCACCGCCAGCCCTGGGGCACACGGCGGGGCAGACCGAGGCCGACCTGGCGGGGGGCAGTGCCCCCCAGCCCGTTCGCGCCGGCGTGGGCAGCCCACGGCGACCCCACAGCGGGGCCTCCGAGGTCCGCGACTGATGGAAAGGGCTGAGAACGCACTCTGGTGAGTGCGCGTGCCGAGTGTCGGTGCCGAGCACCCGCGCCGAGTGTCGGTGCCGAGCGTCCCTGCCGACCGTCGTTGACGCGCCGAGTGTCGGCGCCGATCGTCGTTGACGCGGGGGGTCTCTAAAGAGCTGTCCCCCAACACACACACACACACACACACACACACAAGGGCTGACCATCGAACCGCTCGTAGCGCGCGGCCCGAGTGCCCCAGAAGAGGAGCTCGCCCACTCCCTCGATGGCCACCAAGACGAGCGCCTGCACACGGCGCCCGCAGGGGGGCTGCGGAGGCGAGCTCCTGGGCCGAGAGACCTGCAGAGACCGCCGAAGGTACTTACCAGACCACCCAACCCAACCCGAAGATCCGAATTTCGGGTTGGGCGGGGTACGGGCTTCATACTTGTTTTTCCTATGTTCCCCGACCCCCCCCACTGGAAATGGAGGGCACATCGGGGCCTTCGGGTTGGGTTGGGGTGGTTTGGTAGCACCCCAAAGCAGCACCGACCGTGACCTCCACGCTGGCAGCGCCCGAGCACTGCTCCCAGGCAGCCCCAGCGCAGCCTCCCACAGGATCACCACGAGTAGCCTCCCACAGGGAGCTCCCGCCAGAGTTCCCCGCCAAGTTCGCCAAGCGCAGCCCTCTCAAGAGGATCTCCCGACAGAGCGAGGAGGAGGGAGGAAGGAGAGGGAAAGGAGGAAGACGAAGGACGATGGAAAGGAGACGGGGAGAGGGGAAAGGATCAGATGCTTGTTCTGGGGGCCTTCCTGCAGCCACTCGCTCCAGTCGTGCGCCGACGCTGCGTCAAACGTCCGTGGCCTTGAGTCGCCTCTGGGCTGAACTCGAGTCAAGCTGGAGTCGAACAGCCGAACTGGAATCGAACTGGAGTCGCACTGGAGTCGCACCGCGTGGAGATGGACAGCGTGGCGGCCTCGGAATCCCCAGCGGCCTCACCGCGCGGTCCGTCACCGCCCGGTTTGGGGACCTCGGTGGCCCCCGGCCGCCCGAGACACCCTCGCCACGCGGTGTGGTCACCGCACAGCGTGGAGGGCCCCCCAAAAAAAGCGAGGAAGGACGGCGAGGAGGGAGGGAGGACGGAGGAGAACGGCGACGAGCGGCCGCGCCGCGGCGCGCGCACAGGGCGTGCCGGGCTCGGGCTGAAAACGGCTCGCAGGGAGCGGTGCAGCGGGCGGCCCTGGCCCTTGACGCTCCCCCCTCCTCCCCTGGCTGCTGCTCCTCCTCCTCCTCCTCCTCCTCCTCCTCCTCCTCCTCTTCCTCCTCCTCCTCCTCCTCCTCCTCCTCCTCCTCCTCCTGCTGCTGCTCCTGCTGCAGCTGCTGCTGCTGCTGCTGCCGCCGCCGCCGCCGCCGCTGCTGCTGCTGCTGCTGCTCCTCCTCCTCCTCCTCCTCCTCCTCCTCCTCCTCCTCCTCCTCCTCCTCCTCCTCCTCCTCCTCCTCCTCCTCCTCCTCCTCCTCCTCCTCCTCCTCCTCCTCCTCCTCCTCCTCCTCCGCCTCTTCCTCCTCCTCCTCCTCCTCCTCCTCCTCCTCCTCCTGCTGCCTGACACCAGCAGCTGGCGGTCACTGTCATCACTGCCCTGGCGTAAGACGCGAGAAGCAAGCCCCCCCGCGGGGCCTCCGAAGTGAGAACTTCAGGTCTGGATCCTGACGCCTTTTGGTACGAGGCGGTAGTCGAAGCTATTGATTACCAGGACAGCAGCAGCCAATGTCGTAGTAGATGTTGTCAAATCGGCAATGGTGTCCCTAAGAACACTAGCATGTAGACTAGTACGGGTAGGAATAGCACTACGCAGTCTAATACTACCACGACTACATTTTCATGCTGAAATTACCATTGACCGTACTACTAGGTCACTGGGCGTTCCGTGGCCTGCGTGTTATCGTATGCGCAACAAGCTAGAGCACGCTCGACGCAAAGACGATAATGACGACGAGTGTGCCTGCCAAATAAATCGCATTCTGACAACTGTTTCATCTTCAGCCCCTTCGCGAATAGATTTGCATGTCAGTCGAAATTCAAAAAGAAAGGCGCCGATCCCAGCCTCCCGCAGAACTCTCTACAATCCGATTTGCTTTTCAAGCGGGATCCAATACGCAAATCGCCGATACCAGCCCATTCGCCCAGAGTTCTTCTACTCGTTTGTCAACAGGGGTTCAACAGGAAATGCGGCGACCCCAGCCACCCGCAGAATTCTTCGATACCCTATCTGTTAGTCAACGGAAGCTCGATCGGACATGCAATGAATTCAGCCTCCCGCAGAATTCCCTCATACCTGGACTGTTGAATACGCGATTTGCTTTTCAATGGGGATTCATTGGCAAATGCGCCGACCCCAGCCTCCCACGCAGTGCTTAAATATTCTAGCTGCTTTTCAATCGGAATTCAATCAGAAACGCGCCGATCATAACCAACCGCCGAACTCTTTAATAGTCGATGTGTCAGCGAATCAGAATTCCATAAGAAATGCACCGTTCCCAGCCTCCAGCAGAATTCTTTGGTTCTGCGTGTGTTTCAACCAGAAATCAATAAAAGATGCGCCGATCCTTGCATCCCACGGAACTGTTGAATACCCAATTCGTTCGTAATCGGAATTCAATAGGAAACGCGCCGGTCTGGGGCTCGTGGGCTAGGAATCGAAAACGATTGTAAACAGTTGAAAGCAATTATCCTGGCGAAGAACCCAACCATGTGCAATTGTGAATATCGCATTGCGGGTGCCGCTTTCGGTGGAGCTCCCTGTGGGGCCACGAAACGCTGTGCTGGGTGGGGGTGACGCATGCGGGCGGCACCACTGGGGCCTTCGGTGGAGGTCCCTGTGGGGCCACGAAACGCTGTACTGGGCGGGGGTGACGCATGCGGGCGGCACCACTGGGGCCGTCGGTGGAGCTCCCTGTGGGGCCACGAAACGCTGTGCTGGGTGGGGGTGGCGCATGCGGGCGGCACCACTGGGGCCTTCGGTGGAGCTCCCTGTGGGGCCACGAAATGCTGTGCTGGGGTGGGGGTGACGCATGCGGGCGGCACCACTGGGGCCTTCGGTGGAGGTCCCTGTGGGGCCACGAAACGCTGTGTTTGGTGGAGGTGCCGAAATGGGTGTGCGGGACGCATGCGAGCGGTGGCACTGGGGCCTTCGGTGGAGCTCCCTATGGGGCCACGAAACGTGTGAGGGGTGTGCCGAAATGGGTGTGGCTGACGCATGCGGGCTGGGGCCACGAAACGTGTGAGGGGTGTGCCGAATTGGATGTGGCTGACGCATGCGGGCGGCGGCACTGCGGCCTTCGGTGGAGCTCCCTATGGGGCCACGAAAGCGTGTGAGGGGTGTGCCGAATTGGGTGTGGCTGACGCATGCGGGCGGCAGCACTGGGGCCTTCGGTGGAGCTCCCTATGGGGCCACGAAACGTGTGAGGGGTGTGCCGAATTGGGTGTGGCTGACGCATGCGGGCGGCGGCACTGGGGCCTTCGGTGGAGCTCCCTATGGGGCCACGAAACGTGTGAGGGGTGTGCCGAACTGGGTGTGGCTGACGCATGCGGGCGGCGGCACTGGGGCCTTCGGTGGAGCTCCCTATGGGGCCACGAAACGTGTGAGGGGTGTGCCGAATTGGGTGTGGCTGACGCATGCGGGCGGCAGCACTGGGGCCTTCGGTGGAGCTCCCTATGGGGCCACGAAACGTGTGAGGGGTGTGTCGAATTGGGTGTGGCTGACGCATGCGGGCGGCGCACTGGGGCCTTGGTGGAGCTCCCTATGGGGCCACGAAACGTGTGAGGGGTGTGCCGAACTGGTGTGGCTGACGCATGCGGGCGGCAGCACTGGGGCCTTCGGTGGAGCTCCCGATGGGGCCACGAAGCGTGTGAGGGGTGTGCCGAATTGGGTGTGGCTGACGCATGCGGGCGGCGGCACTGGGGCCTTCGGTGAGCTCCCTATGGGGCCACGAAACGTGGAGGGGTGTGCCTTCTGACGCATGCGGGCGGCAGCACTGGGCCTTCGGTGGAGCTCCCTATGGGGCCACGAAGCGTGTGAGGGGTGTGCCGAATTGGGTGTGGCTGACGCATGCGGGCGGCAGCACTGGGGCCTTCGGTGGAGCTCCCTATGGGGCCACGAAACGTGTGAGGGGTGTGCCGAATTGGATGTGGCTGACGCATGCGGGCGGCGGCACTGCGGCCTTCGGTGGAGCTCCCTATGGGGCCACGAAAGCGTGTGAGGGGTGTGCCGAATTGGGTGTGGCTGACGCATGCGGGCGGCAGCACTGGGGCCTTCGGTGGAGCTCCCTATGGGGCCACGAAACGTGTGAGGGGTATGCCGAATTGGGTGTGGCTGGCGCATGCGGGCGGCAGCACTGGGGCCTTCGGTGGAGCTCCCCATGGGGCCACGAAACGTGTGAGAGGTGTGACGATGATGGTGATGATGACGATGATGGCGGGTGATGACGATGATGATGATGATGATGATGATGATGATGATGATGATGATGATGATGACGATGATGACGATGATGATGATGATGACGATGATGATCATGATGCTGATGGGAGGAGGGAGGAGGGGGAAGAGGAGGAGAGGAGGAACGCGGGGCACCGTCTCTTCAAAACGAGGACCCAACACCACAGGATGGTTGGGAAAAAAACAGTGGCATACATATATCTATATTTATATACCTACATATAAATATACGTTTGTACAAAAACTTGCGAGGTTTAAAAAAAACGTCGTCAATCTGAAAGTCGTCAACATAACATCAACAGACAAACAAACAAAACAATCATGTCTAACCTTAATCAACAATGTGTTGGATTCCCAGGTCGACGCCCCCCACACCGTCTAAGTCATGGAATGATTGTTTTCTGGTTTCTGTGGATAGATCACAAGGATTATTTGGGTGGAATCCGAGTCTTGTGGTTGTTCCACGGTGTTCGACACGAGGATCCGCCACTGTACCTCTGGGCACGGAGTGGGCGTGCCCTCAGGTCCTTTCCCTAATCATCTAAGCCTCGATCCTCACTCCTGAGTAAGTCTCTCAGGGGCCCCTGGCCATCGCTCGGACGTCCACTTCCCGTGCATTTTACGATTTCGTGCGTGTTTTTTTCGCTCGATGGTCCAGGATGGTCCTCAAGGGTCCTCGCCGAAAAAAAATGCACACGCCCGAGCGATGCCGAGGCCCAGAACCCACATTGACAAATCTCTCGGGGGCTTGTCGCGTGCCCCCTGGGACCTCTCGCGGCTCCTCGCGTGCCTTGTTCGGGTCAGCGAGGGCTCCAAGGGGCCCCGAAGACGGCCCGAGAGGACCCCGAGCCGCCGAACGATCGGCGCAGGATGCCCAAGACGGCCCGAAGACGGCCCAAGAGGCCTCCAAGATGTCCCAAAAAGCCCCCAAGACGTCCCAAGAGGCCTCCGGAACACTCCCAGGAGGGCCACAAGAGGCTAAAAGCATTGATTTACCACAGGTTTTTGAGCGATGGTAGCGTTCTCGCCTTGTCGTCGTCCCGACACTCCGAGACGGTCCAAGAGGCCTCCAAGACCGCCTCCAGACAGCCCAAGAGGCCCCCACGAGCGCCCCGAGACGGCCCAAGAGGCACCAGGACGGCCCAAGAGGCACCCCCGAAGCTGAAACCTATGAGAGGCAGCCCGATTGGAAGCAGTTCGTCCGAACTCTGGGAACGATGTCACAGCATCCCCCCCTGGGCCTCGTTTGGGCCAGACACTCGAAGCGGATTTAGCACTGGCGACGAGGAGCCTCCCGGAGACCCAGGAATAGATACAGATATATAGACATACATACGCATCTATACCTACATGCATGTATACATGTATATACACACATATATATATATGTACATAGTTAGAGGGAGGAAATGCACACAGGTACATACATACATACATACATACATGCATGCATGCATGCATGCATACATGTATGCATGCATACACACACACATACATACATACATACATACATACATGCATGCATGCATGCATGCATGCATGCATACATACATACATGCATACATTGCATACATTACATACATTACATACATTACATTACATTACATTACATTACATTACATTACATTACATTACATTACATTACGTTACATTACATTACATTACAACACATTATAGCACATTACATTTCATTTCATTTCATTACATTACATTACATTACATTACATTACAGTATAATACATTACATTACATTACATTACATTACATTACATTACACTACATCACATCACATCTGACTACATTACACTACATTACACTACATTACACTACATTACACTACAATACATTACATTACATTACATTACATTACATTACATTACATTACATTACAGTACATACATACATACTAAGCCTTCTGAGTAGGGCCCCACCTTGCTGCCTTCCCCCCCCCCCAGGGAGCGCCGCCGAAGGCAGGCACAAGGGGGGGAGGGGCGGATCTCCCGCCAGCGCCGTCGCTGCTCGACGCAGAGCTCGAGGAGCTCCCCTTGGGCTCCTCGGTGGGAAGAGGCGGAGGCCCTCCTGCTCCTCCTCCTCCTGCTGCTCCTGCTCCTACCTGCTGTTTCTGCTGCAGATCCTGCTCCTGCTCCTGGACTAGTTCCTGCTCCTGCTCCTGCTCCTGCTCCTGCTCCTGCTCCTGCTCCTGCTACTACTACTACTACTACTACTACTACTACTACTACTACTACTACTACTACTACTACTACTACTACTACTACTACTACTACTACTACGACTTCTACTACTACTACTACTACTACTACTACTACTACTACTACTACTACTACTACTACTACTACTACTACTACTACTACTACTACTACTACTACTACTACTACTACTACTACTACTACTACTACTACTACTACTACTACTACTACTACTACTACTACAACTACTACTAATACTACTACTACTACTACTACTACTACTACTACTACTACTACTACTACTACTACTACTACTACTACTACTACTACTACTACTACTACTACTACTACTACTACTACTACGACTGCGACTACGACTACGACACGACTACGACTACGACTACG
>CAUYUJ010000796.1:0-15000 GCA_963575745.1 Prorocentrum cordatum
GGCCTCTTGGTGGCCTCTTGGGGCCTTTTGGGGGCCCCTCGATGCCGAGGGCTCGAAATGTCTGTTCGGGTTCCCAATCTGGGACTCCTCTTGGAGCTGTTCTTGGGCTCTCTTGGGCAGTATTGGGCGCCTGTTGGTCCGTCTTGGGGCCCTCTTGAACCGTCTCGGGGCCTTCTTGGGGGCCTGTTGGGCCGTCCTGGGGCCATCTTTGAGGTCTCTTGGGTCGTCTTGGAGCGTCGGGGAGCCGAAAAGGCGAGAAGGCCAAATCCCCCGAAACACCTATACGGATTTTTGCTTCTTGGGCCCATCTTAGGAGGCCTCTTGGGGCGTCTTGGAGGCCTTTTGGGCCGTCTTGGGGTCATCGAAAGTGTATTTGAGCGATTTCTCGGCGAATTGAATCTCTCTAGGACCGTTCTGGGCGGTCATAGCTTCCAGAGGACCCGCGGGACCCCCTCCCCAGAACTCACGGGGTCAGCCCGGGAAATCCCGGAAAGGCTTGGGAACCGACTGGTCCAGGTCCTTAGAGACTTACAATTCTCGCTGCAGCAGTGGCACAGCCTCTACCTTTCAGTGCTGCATGAGCCTAGGGGGCGCTCCACTTCGTGCAAGAGGCATGCTATGTGTTTATATACAAATGTATCTGGACTTGTTATGTATATAGACAAACAAGCATACATCTATAATTACACATATACGCATATATATATACATGTATATATGTATGTATATATATATATATATAAATATATATATATAAATATAATATATATATCAGAGTAAGGGGGCTGAGCCGAACGGTCATTCACTGTCCCTGGGTGCGTGGCTGAAGCGGAATTCTGCGATGCGGATTCTTGAATTTTCATTTCTGAAGAATATTTATTGTTGATCCCCCCCACCGGTGCATATTGTTTTATCTCAATCAAAGTGTGCCCCTCGACGCTCGCACCCTGTTTTTTGACAGGGAAAGTCTTCCTGCTCAAACTGGGCCCTGGCCCCCCGCGTTACAACAACAACGGCTCCCGCCTGAGACTTCCTTACAATTTAGGCAGGACCCCCGCTCCCGCCCGAGATCTCCTCACATTTTATTCAGGAATCGCGCTCTCGCTGGGGAATTCCTTACAATTTATGCAGGAATCGCTCTCCCGGAGTTCTGGAGTCGCGCTCTCGCTGGAGACTTGCTTGCAACTTACTGAAGACTAGCCTTGCGTTGGAATTTCTTGCAATTTGCCCAAGCGCCGCGCTCCCGACACCCAGGCACCCAGGAGTCGCGCCCGTTGTGGCCCCATGTGCATGCCCTTTGTGGCCCCGCTGTCGCCATTTGTGTCCCCCTCATTGTCCTACGTGGCCCAGTTGCTACCCTCAGTGGCCCCATAGTTGCCTTCTGTGGCCCCGCATTATCTGCACTTCGTGGCCCCCGCTCGTTCGCACTCTTCGTGGCCCCATACGCATTCCCTTCGTGTCCCCGCTGTCGCCCTTAGTGGCCCCCTGTCGCCTTACGTGGCCTACTTCGTGCCCTTCTGGGCCCTGCTTTCCGTTCTCATCTCGCTCTCGCTTCGCTCGTCGTCGCCGTCGTCTTCACGTCGTCGTCTCGTCGTCGTCGTCGTCGTCGTCGTCGTCGTCCCATGTCCGTCGGGGATTTGGGGTCGGGTTCGACGGTTGCGACGGTCCGCGCCCGGCCCGCCGATCATATACGCTGCCGCGCCAGCCGACGTCCCGGCCGCCCCCCGCTTGCCGGGCCCGGCCTGCAGGGAAGAAAGGTAATACCCCCCCAAGGGGGATCGATCGAAAAACGAAGAGGCGGGTATCGAGGTTTTGGGAAATACGCGTTATTGGCACTCCAGCATGTAAGGGCGAACCAGTCTTAACTTAGTATTATTATTAATGTGGTTGTTGTTGTTTTTTGTTGTTGTTGTTGTTGTTTTGTTTGGTTGTCAAGTTTTGTTGGTTGGAAACATTATTAATTCTAAAGAATAATTATTGTTGGACCCCTGGTGCACGGCCCCCCTGCGCCGCCTAGGCCGCAGCTACATTTTCATCATTTTCGTGAGGAAGCCTCAGGTAATACGATGTCATCAAGATCCGGTTGTTTTGTTGTAATCCGTTTTCCCTTGCAAAAAACACTATAAAATGACATTTCTTGTTCTAATATAATCAAATTTCAAGAACCCCTTGCAAAAAATAAGGTAAAGTGGACATTCGCGCGCGCAAGACGAAATCCTTCCAAAAGCTTAGTGTTCGGAACGATTTCAACATAAAAACATCAAAAAACCAATGGTTTTTTCAACAAAAAAATGTCAAAATCTCATCCCGCGCGCTCTTGCGGATTCGTAGGAAACCCAACACTTTTTAAACATTTCTGTCAAACGGGCTTTTGCGAGCAACTTTTTCGAACTCCTGCGACAACGGTTGCGCACCTGCCAGGGCCATCATCCCTGTCAAATAATACCATGCGGGACAGATTCGTTTTTTCTTCGCGCGCGCACGCCGAAATCTCCAAAAAACCATTGGGTTCTTCACAGCCAGTGTAGTAGCCACGGTCGTCCGCACGCCACGAAGTGAAGTGTCCCAACGTCATAGGGCGGGAAGCTGGGTTTGGGTGGTCGCGAAGAGTCGTTTGGATATTTGGTAGAGCTTGTAATGCCCCCCCACGAAGTGGGGGTATTGCCTGGTGTCGTATGAAAACCCTGGCACTGGGGAGAACACCACGCGTTCGGGTTTGTTGTTTTGTTGTTGTTGTTGTTGTTGTTGAACATTATTACTTCTAAAGAATAATTATTGTTGGGACCCCTGGTGCACGACCCCCCCGCCGCGCCTAGGCCGCAGCCACATTTTCATCATTTTCGTGAGGAAGTCTCAGGCAAAACGGGTTGGTCCGGATCCGGTTGTTTTGTTACGGCCCGCTTTCCCTTTCAAAAAATAAGCTAAAGTGGACATTTCTTGTTCTAACATAACCAAACTTCAAGAATCCCTTGCAAAAAATAAGGTAAAGTGGACATTCGCGCGCGCAAGACGAAATCCTTCCAAAAGCTTAGTGTTCGGAGCGATTTTAACATAAAAACATCAAAAAACCAATGGTTTTTCAACAAAAAAATGTCAAAATCTCATCCCGCGCGCTCTTGCGGATTCGTAGGAAACCCAACACTTTTTAAACATTTCTGTCAAACGGGCTTTTGCGAGCAACTTTTTCGAACTTCTGCGACAACGGTTGCGCACCTGCCAGGGCCATCATCCCTGTCAAATAATACCATGCGGGACACATTCGTTTTTTCTTCGCGCGCGCACGCCGTCGTCGTCGGCCGCGGGGCCCTGAATAGTAGCCACGGTCGTCCGCATGCCACGAAGTGAAGTGTCCGAACGTCATAGGGCGGGAAGCTGGGTGTGGGTGGTGGCGAAGAGTCGTTTGGAAATTTGGTAGAGCTTGAACCGGCCCCCCCACAAAGTGGGGGTATTGCCCGCCTCCTATGAAAACCCTGGCACTGGTGAGAACGGAGTGTCCCCACGTGCTAGTAATTGTTGTTGTTGTTGTTGTTGATGTTGTTGTTGTTGTTGTTGTTGTTGTTGTTGTTGTTGTTGTTGCTTGTTGTCGTCGTCCCACCCGCGACCCACCCGCGACCCACCCCGCGACCCATCCCGCGACCCCGCGACCCACCCCGCGACCCATCCCGCGACCCACCTCGCGACCCTCCCGCGACCCAACCCGCGACCCATCCGCGACCCACCCCGCGACCCACCCGCGACCCACCCCGCGACCCCCCCGCGACCCACCCCGCGCTCACCCGCGACCCACCCCGCGACCCACCCGCGACCCACCCCGCGAGCCACCCTCAAGGGAGGAAAAACCACCGGACCCGACAATTGACGTTGACTAAAACGGCCTTGGGCATTGACTAAACAGCCTTGCCCTGTTCGATTCATTCCTTGTGTGCGTTTACTAAACGGCTTCGCTTCTCGGGGTGATTATTAGGGGGTGGACTTTCTGCCTTCTACACCCGCGACCCACCCGCGACCTGCCCACATTGGTTTAACGAACAAATCGGCGCCTTCGGCGGGCTCGATGTATGATTTGTGAAACTTTGACGCCTGCGGCGGGCTTCTCCAGAGTCTCGCAAACTGCCGACGCCCCCACCGCCCCCTCACTCTTATCCGCATCTGCGGGGTTCTACGTACACCGCGTGTATAAGAATCTCCAGAATTTGGGAACTGAAGCCCCATGGGATTAAGGGAGGACCTGATGACACTCCAAGTCGTGCCTCAAGGGCACGGTTGCGGACGCACACACACACACCCACACATATGACCATATAGCTCAGCCCCCCCAGCCAGCACCCCCCAAACGACGGAATGGGGGGAGGCATTCTCCTCATCTCTGTTTGCAGCTCTCAACCATCATCCTCCTCGTTCTCCTCCTCCTCCGTTTCCTTTTCCTCCTCCCCCTTAGAAGGGATCCCTTTGTATTCCGCCACAAAGACATTCCCCTTTCATTCCGCCACAAAAGCAATCCTTTTGTATTCTGTACAAACGGAATCCGGCCACAGAAGGATGCCATTTGCATTCCGCCACGTCAGGAATCCGTTAGTCATCGACCACAGACGGGTTCCTGTTGGATTCTTCCACAACAGGAATCTTTTCTAGAAAAGAGTCCTTTAGTATTCTGCCCGAAAGGGAATCCTTCTGCATCCCGCCACAAGGGGGAGCCTGTTGCATTCGGCCACAAAAAATGCCTTTTGCATTCCGCCACATAAGGAATCCCATTGCAATCAACCGCAGATGGGTCTATCTTGTTTCTGTCACAAAAAGAGTTCCTTCGTAACCCACCGCGAAAGGAATCCTATATGATTCCGCCACAAAATTAATATTGTTTAATTTTTCCACACATGGAATCCTTTTATTGTATTCCGCTACGGGGGGTGCCTTTTGTACTCGACCGCAACAGGATTTCCTTCGCATTCCGCCACATAAGGCATCCTTTTGGCAATCAACCACGGAAGGGTTCCTCTTGTATTCTGGTTCATAAGGAATCCTTGAGTAATCCACCACAAAGGGAGCCACCTTGCATTCCGCCACGCAAGGAATCCTTCAACTTTCTGCCACAAAGGGATTGTTTTTCGCCATAAGGGGAACCCTTTTGTACTCGGCCACAAAAGGTTTATTTGGCATTCCGCCACATCAGTAAGGAATCCGTTGGTAATCAACCACAGCAGGATCCTTTGCTATATTCTGTCACAACAGGAACCCTTTAGTAATCCACCACAAACGGAAACCCGCAGCATTCCTCCACAAGAGGAATTCTTTCGTATTCTGCCACGCATGGAATTCGTTTGTATCTCGTACGCAAGAATTCGTTGTACATTCCGCCACATAAGAAGTTTCTTGGTAATCAGCCACAAGGATTCCTTGTATATTCTACCAGAAAAAGGAATCCCTGAGTCATCCACCACAAATGGACTCCCTCAATATTGCGCAACCCAAGGGAAACCTTTCGCAGCCTGCCACAATGGAAATCCTCTTGTATTCCGCCACGAGGGAAGCCCTGTTGTAGTTGGCCACAAGAGGATTTCTTTTGTATTCCGCCACCAAACAAATCACTTTGTAATCTACCACATAAGGACTCATTGTCCACAAGAGGTTGCATTCTGCCACAATGGGAATCTTTTTGTTTTCCGTTACGACGGGGATCCTTTTAGTTTTCCGTCACAACGAGGAGGATGAGGAGGAGCAGCAGCAGGAGGAGGACGACGAGCAAACGATCAGTGAAGATTTTTTGGCTTGGGTGGTTTGGGGGTGCTGGGGGGTGCGTGGGTGACCATATATATATATATATATATAAATGTATATATACGCACAGACACAAACGTACATACAACCAAACAAACAACCAAACATATATACATGCATGCATGCATACACACATTCCATATATGTATGCATGCATGTAGGCAGGTAGGTAAGCAGGTAGGTCGTATGTCTGTCTGTATGTATGTCTGTCTGTAAGTCTATATAGAGATATGGGGAGATCTGGGGACCGAGATCCCCCCTTATACGTTTCCGGGTTCCCCGCCTTGGGGGCCTCTGTGAGCGCCCAAAGAGGGTCTCGATACGGCCACGAGAGGCCCAAGAGGCTTTCAAGACGCGCCAAGAGGGCCCCGAGACTGCCCAAGATAGCCTCAAGTAGGCCCAAGAGGGTTCCAAAACGTTCTAAATGGGCACCAAGAGGACCCCCAAAAGAACCTCGAGAGGGCAACACGTATGTGTATGTATCTGTTTATATATATATATATATATATATATATATATATATATGCATGCATGCATGCATGCATGGCATGCATGCATGTGTGTATGCATGTATGCATGCATGCATGCATGCATGTATGTATGTATGCATGCATGCATGTATGCATATATGGATGTACGATGTATGCATGCACGCATGTATTTATGCATGTATGTATGTGTGTATGTACGTACGTACGTACGTACGTACGTACGTATGTATGCATGTATGTATGTATGTATGTATGTATGTATGTATGTATGTATGTATGTATGTGTGTGGATGCATGTATGTATGTATGTATGTATGTATGCATGTATGTATGTATGTATGTATGTATTCATAGCTGTGTATGTATACATGTATACGTATACACATGTATGCACATACATGTGTGTTGCGATGTGCTGATTCGCGTTGTGGTAGTGTCATCCGCGGTGTGTTGTGCGATGTGGGTATCCATGTATGTATATATATGTACATATATATACATACATCTATATATGTGTGTGTTTGCATATTTGGTGTGGGCAGCTTTTAGCGCCATCGTTTTGTTTGTCTTCCAGTGCTCCAAGTCGGCCCACGACGACCCAAGAGGTCCCCAAGACGGGCCAACCTCAAGACGGCCACGAGAACGGGGCAAGAGCGGGGATCCGAACTGACATGTCGAGCCTTCCGCTCCGAAAGACGACAAGTGCCCCGGGGAGGCCCCCGAGACGCCCTCAAGAAGTCGCAAGAGGCCACCAGGAGACTCCCAAGAAGCGCCAAGAGGCGTCCGTAGCCATTTTGGCTCAAGACATTGTGGCAAGTCTTCAGGCGTTTGAAACGTGTGATTTGTGCCCATTGCCGCCAAGCCACTCTTACTCCGCCGTTGCCGCAATGAACGTTGTGGTGCTTGCAGGAGCGTTTGCCGTCCTGCTTGTCGGCCGCGGCTGCGTCGCCGCCGACGACCTAGCCGAGACTTTGGAGGAGCGCCGCCTGATGGAGGACGACTCGCGCAACTGCGACGCCACGAACGAGGCCGACGGCGTGGGGCTGCTCCAGTCACGGGCGCCAGGCCCAGCCCAGGCGAACCGCAAATCGCGAACATTCGGAAGAACGAGACGCAGGACCACAAACAATATGAGGAGGCGAGAGTGGAGGATGTGTTGATCGATGTCCAGAACTTCAACTCTGGCGGCGTGCATCGCCAGATGGAAAGGTGCAACAATGTCGAGTGCCCTGAAGCAAAGACATTCTGCTGCACAGGAACCTTGTGGAACATCTACACTTGCGGTACTCATGTACAGCAATATTTTAATGGTCCATACATTATCCCCGGATATCCATGCCCCAATATCCACAACGTTTGCACGCGGGGGTATTGTTGTGTGAACAACAGGTGCAGCCCGTGCTAGTTCAGTTGTCCTCCTCTCTGCCCCGCTCGGTTTAACGTCCTGCCCGTTAGTCTGATAACCTCTTATGTCGGCAAAGGTAATACCAGAAGACAGACGCCACAAGTGCGGCCACAAGGGCAGCCAGATCCATACGGATTTGTGTTTTATCGAGGGTCTTTCGCGGCAGCTTGTATGTATCTTTCAATTCAGGCTTCTCCAACGTTGCCACGCAGAGGAAGGTAATGTCGCCTTCCGAGACAAGATTGCATCCGCGTCTTCCCTCCTCTTCTTCGTCTTCCTCCTCGTCCTCCCTCTCCTCCTGCACCTCCCTCCCCCTTTTCCTCGTCTCTCCCCCGCCCCCTCGCTTGCTCGCCCCCTCACTGGAGAGGGAGGGGGCAGAAGGGGGTGGAGAGTGAATGAAAACGAGGAGGAGGAGGAGCAGAGCAGGCAAGCCAAGTTACTCGGCAGGAGTCGCCTCGGCATTTGTTAGTTGAGGCTGTGGTTGGGTCTTGGAGAGATCCTTCCCCTCCTACTATGCCTCTGTTCCAGCAGCCTGGTTAGCTTTTGCCTGGTTCGCTTTTTGCATTCCGCGGGCTGGAACTCCAGCTTCTTGGGAAAGAGGCGTCGCGCGACACAGGGCCTCGGTGGTGTGGCGCGCGGTGCTGGCTACTGGAGTGGATTCTGGTTCGCGACAGCGTCTCGCGTCCCCCCCCCAAAAAAAAGAAGCGCCAAGAGGCGCCCAAGAGTCCCCCCCCCGGAGACACCCAAGACCCCTCCAAGAGCGACCCCCAAAGGCACCCAAGCAGACTCCTAGCATGGTTTCGCCAGGCTCTTCCAGGGGATCTCCCGCCCCCCCCCTGGGCTGCCCCCTGCCCTCCTCGTGCATGCCTTGCTCACCCTCTTGGAGCCTTCCTGGGCGCCTGCACAGAAAACAGCTGGGGGACGTCGCCCTGCACGCCTACGCCTACGGAGCGAGTCTGTGTTGGACGTCGCCTTCATGAGAAATTGTGCCGTAATTTTCGAAAAATATGCAAAATGGGCTAAAATTTGCTAAAATTGGTGAACATCTTGATACAATCTGCAAAAATTCGCTAAAATTTGATAAAATAGCAACATCGAAACGTTTCCCGGCAAGGCACACCACGGCTTCAGGGAGGCCCAGGGCGGCGCCCGCGGCGGCTTCGACGGACCTCTGGAGGCCTTTCGATGACCCGAATTGCCCAACACCGGCCCCGGGGTTCTCACTTATCAAGGGACCTCCGAAGACACCTCCGCTTGGCATCGCTCGGACGTGTGCATGTTTCATTCGGCGAGGGCCATCGAGGAGCATCCTTGATCATGTGGCGAAAAACCACGCACGAAACCTGAAAAAACACAGGGAATGGACGTCCGAGCGATGGCGAGTCCGAGATAGTCCGAGGGGCTCTCGAGACGCCCAGGAGATCTTCAAGACCGCCGAGGCCGGTCCACAGGCCACAGGCCCCCCGAGGCCTCCCACAGGTTCCCGTCGGTCGGCTGCTCGGTGTGTCTGCCCAGTGCGGCAGATTCTGTTGCATCTTCGGGGGACTTCGCCTGTCCCAAAAATTGGTGTCTTTTTGGGGGCCCGACGCGTGCTCGATGCGGACTCGACGCGGATTTGGCGTGGATTCGACGCGGATTCGACACGGATTCGACACGGATCCGACGCGTCCGACATGGATTCGACACGGATTCGACGCGGACAGGGCCGCGACGGGACAGACAAGATCCCCCGAGGATGCAACATAACGGCGGGATCTTTCGGGGCGTGCCTTCCCGGCACTCACGGACTCCCGAAGCGTGCATGAGGAAGTACGCTCCCGCATGGTGATCGTTGCGGAATGGTTCAGGAGGGGAAAAACCTACAGACACGATTAATCGTCGACTCCTCAGAAAATAGGGGAAAATATGGGAAATGTGGGGGAAGACAAAAACCTAGAAAACATAAAATATGGGACATGCTTTTATTTGTGTGTATTTATTTGTGTGTCCCAGGGCCCCTTCAATGGTGTCCATCCTCGTCCGATCTTGTGGGCTGCGCTACTGCCTGAGCGCGCGCGACGCGTGCGCGCGCGACGCGTGCGCGCGAGGCTCTGGTGCATCTGTACATGTACACATAGACATTCATGCACATACATACATACCTACCTACCTACCTACCTACCTACCTACCTACCTACCTACCTACATACATACATACATACATACATGCATGCATGCATGCATGCATACATACACACATGCATACATACATACATACATACATACATGCATACATACATACATACGTACATACAGACATACAGACATACAGACATACAGACATACAGACATACAGACATACAGACATACAGACATACAGACATACAGACATACAGACATACATACATACAGACATACAGACATACAGACATACAGACATACATACATACATACATACATACATACACACACATACATACATACATACATACATGCATACATACATACATACATGCATACATACATACATACATACATACATACATACATACATACATGTGCATGTTCATGTTGGCCAGCGTGGGCCCGCAACAGTTGATCTGCAGCATATGCGGTGCCATCTGGTTGGCGCAGCTTGCAAATGGTGCAATCGATGTGGTGCAAAGCAGTGTTGGAGGCCTGGAAATGGGCACCAACACCAACACACGGGCATGCCTCGACAGGGGGAAGGATGATCCTAGAATTCGGTGTTGGTGGCAATACCTGGGCCACCTAGGACGCCGAGATATGACCACCATCACCGAGATCGGGAGCACCTTCCCACGGTGGAGGCACTCCGCCGATATTGGTGTTGGTGTCAACCTCCAGGCCTCCCACAGTGCAGAGCAGCGTCTAGCCATGCCAAGCCATGCCGAGCGATGCAAAAAGCAGTGCGGAGCACTGCGGAGCAGTGCAGACCAGCACGGCGACCGGGCGGCGACGAGCCGGCCGGGCCGGCGCTGTGGCCCAGCGGCGACGGGCGGCAAGGACTCCGTCGAGCAGTGGCGAAGCGTCCCGGCGAAGCTGCCGCCGCTTTCGGGGTCTGCCGGGGGGTCCAGCGGAGTGACGGCTCCCGCGGAGTCAAAGGAGACCCCGCCAGCCTTGTGGGCCTGCGCCAGTGTTGGAGGAGGAGGAGGAGGAGGAGGAGGAGGAGGAGGAGGAGGAGGAGGAGGAGGAGGGAGGGCGCCAGTGCTGAGGGCTGCTCGGGTCCCGCGGGTCCCGCAGTCCCGGCGGCGCGCCGGCGGGCGTTCCGCTCCCGTGCTGCACGGTGCAGTCAAGCAGTGGCGAAGCGTCCCGGCTCGCCTATAGCCCCACCAAACAATGGTCTAAGAACCTTTTGTGGTTTCCACGAAATGTTCTTAGAACATGTTTGGCTGGGACTGTCTTGCTTTTAACACATCGGGCGTATGTTCTAAGAGCATTGTTTTTTCGTTCTTAGAACATTTTTGGGTTCTAAGAACATGTCGTGGTAGGACTATAGGAATACCCGGACGGTCGGTCCCTGCTGAACAGAGGACGGACGTTGGGGCCCGGTTACCTTAGAACGCAAGTAAGGACCCCTAAGTGCAAGCACTGCTTGGGGAACCTGTGCAGTGCGTTTAAGTCCAAGCAGCACACCGGCCACCTGCTCGCCGGATCCACCGCGCGTGCGGCCCGTTGAGTCAGCGAATTGCAGGATACCGTAGGCTGCATGTTGTTAGTATTGTTGCTTGTGCTATGGCGCGAATATGTCATAATACAGCATGCGCTACATGTTACGTTCACTTCTAAGTGTACAGAATCACACCATGGCTCGACCTGGCTCAATTTTTCAGGCCTGCTGACCAGATCGCCTGCCGCCGATGTATTCATACGGGAAGTGGGCATGGGAGAGGAGAGAAGCTGAGAGAGATCTAGAGAGAGAGAGAGAGTGAGAGTGAGGGAGAGAAATGCTCGTATAGACAGGGGGTTCGGGGGTTGGATGTGGGAGATCAGTTGGGACAAGGGCCTGTGTTCACACATGCATATATGTACATGGAGAGAGGGAGAGAGGGAGAGAGGGATAGAGAGAGAGAGAGTCGGGAACACGCGCGTGGGAAGGGCAGGCGAGCTTACGACGCTGTGGTGTTGTGCACTGGTGCGGAGGGTGAGCGGCTCTTGGGCATCCCCGGGGAGGACTTGCACGGCGTGGTGGGCGCACCGTCTTTTGCGACCCGGGCCTTCTCCAGAAGTCCCCCCTCCCCATCACCCTCCGCCCCATTCTCGTCGTTCCCGTTCTCATCGGAGGGCACCAACTATACACCAACACCGATCCTGGCCCAGGATCACCCTGGGCCCAGGATCGGTGTATATGCCTTCTTGCGCAAGGCAGGAGGGCGTATACACCGATCCTGGGCCCAGGGTGATCCTGGGCCAGGATCGGTGTTGGTGTATAGTTGGTGCCTTCCTATCTCATGCTCCTCTTGCTGCTGTTCCTTCCTCTCGGGGCTCCCCGGGGCCCCAAGGTCCTTTGCGGACCTTCCCCGGCAGCTGCTCCTCGCCTCGGGCGGCCGGGACAGAGCGCGGGCCGCTCGAATTCACGATCCGGGCTTTCCTGTTCGTAGTTTTCTCCGGCTTCAGCCTGCTTTCAGTCACCGCTCCGATGAGCGTGCCATCACCATCACCATCCTCCTCACACATCCTCGCCCGTCCCTCGCTCCTCCTGTTCCTGCTCCTGCTCCTCCCCATCCTCGTCCTGCGCAGCCTGTTCTCCTCTCTGCCCGCCGCCCTCCGCTCCCCCCATCCTTCAGTCCTCCCCCGTCCCCTGCATCCGCCTTTTTGTCCGTCTCCTCGTCCTCCTGCCTCCAGTGTTCGCAGCCCTCCTGCCTTGGGCTCTGGTTTTGGATCGAGCACTGCGGTCTCCACCTTCTCCCGCCTCCCGCCTCCTCCTCCGCCTCCTCCTGCTCCTCTGAGGAGGAGCAGGAGCAGGAGGAGGAGGAGGCTTCCCCCCTCATCTCGTCCATCCTCTTCTCCTCTCCTGCCTGCCAGCCTGCCTCGCACCGTGCTGTGCTACGTGACCTCACCATCCCCGGGGAGCTGCGACCCGTGAGACCGTCGACACGTTCGGGGGCTGATAGTACGGGGGCCAAGGAGTGGCGTCTTACGAAAATTCAGATTCAACCTCGCCATCCTCGGGTGGCTGCGAAGTGCGACACCGTCGCCGCTTTCGAGGGCTGCTGCGGGGGTCCAGCGATGTGACGTCTCACGCGGAGTCGCATTCGACCTCGCCATCCCTGAGGGGGGGCTGCGAAATGCCAAACTGTCGTCCTTTTTGAGGACTATTGGGGGTCTGGTTGAGCGAAGTCGTACGCGGATTCAGATCAGACCTCGCCATCGTTGGGGGGCGTCGAACTGCGAAAGTGTCGCCATTTTCGAGGGCTGTTGGGCAGTCCAGCGTAGCTACGTCTTACGCGGTGCAGATTCGACCTCGCCAGCCTTGGGGGCTGCGAAATGCGAACTTGTCGCCACTTTCGAGTGCCGCTGGGGGGTCCAGCGGAATGACGTCTTACGCGGATTCACATTCGACCTCGCCATCCTTGAGAGGGGAGGGGGGCTGCGAAATACCAAACTGTCGCTAGTTTCGAGGGCTATTGAGGGTCCAGCTGAGCGACGTCGTACGCGGATTCAGGTCAGACCTCGCCATCTTTGGGGGGGCTTCGAGCTGCGAAGTTGTCGCTATTTTCGAGGGCTGCTGGGGGGTCCAGCGGAGTGATGGCTTACGCAGTGCATAGTCGACTTCGCCAGCCTTGGGGGCCTGCGAAATGGGAACTTGTCACCATTTTCGAGTGCCGCTGGGGGGTCCAGCGGAGTGACGTCTTACGCAGATTCATATTCGACCTCGCCAGCCCGGGGGGGCTGCGAATCGCGACACCGTCGCCACGTTCGATGGCCGTTGGGCGGTCCAACGGAGTGACGTCTTGCGAGGAGCACAGTTCGATTTCTTCGTCCTTTGAGGGTGCGAACTGCGAATATGGCGCCATTGTTGAGGGCTGCTCGGGGGTCCTGCGGAGTGATGTCTTACGCGGCTGCCAATTAGACCTCGCCATCTTGGGGGGGGGGCTGCGACCTGTGAAACTGTCGCCACTTTCGAGGGCTGCTGGGGTGTCGAGCGGACTGACAGCGCACGTGGATTCAAGTTAGACCCCGTCAGCTTAGGGGGGGGGGGAGTTGCGAAATTGGCGTCATTGTTGAGGGCGGTTGGGGGGTCCAGCGGAGTGACGCTTTACGCGGGTTCAGTGAGACCTCACCATCTTTAGGAGGGCGCCAAGCAGTCTCCACTTTCGAAGCCTGATGGGGAGTCCAGCGGGGTGACGTCGTACGCGGATTCACATTAGACCTCGCCACCCTTGAAGGGTTGCGAATTGCGAAGCTGTCGTAACTTTCGAGGGCTGTTGGGGGGATCCAGCGGAGTGACGACTTCCGCAGATTCAGATTAGACCTCCCCATCCTTGGGAGCTGCGAACTGCGAAGCTGTTGCCACTTTCGAAGTCTGCTGGGGGGTCCAGCGGAGTGCAGATTCGTATTATACTCGCCATCCTTGGGGTGCTGCGAACTGCGAAACCGTCGCCCCTTTCGACGGCTGCTGCGGAGAACAGCGTAGTGACGTCTATCAGATCAGACCTCGCCATCCCAGGGGGGCTCCGATCTGCGAAACTGTCGCCACTTTCGAGTGCTGAAGGGGCTCGCCATCCATTGGGGGGTGGGTTGCGACCTGCGAAACAGTCGAGACTTTCGAGGGGTGCTGGGGGGTCCAGCGGAGTAACGATTTACGCGGATCCGCATTCGACCTCGCTAGTGCTGGGGGTGGCTGCGATTTGCGAAATTGTCGCCACGTTCGAGGGCTGCTGGGGGGTCCAGCGGAGTGGGGCTTCACGCAGACCCAGATCAGACCTCGCCATCCCTGGGGGGCTGCGATCTGCGAAGCTGCCGCCGCTTTCGGGGTCTGCCGGGGGGTCCAGCGGAATGACGGCTTCCGCGGAGTCAAATGAGACCCCGCCAGCCTTGTGGGGCTGCGCCAGTGTTGGAGGAGGAGGAGGAGGAGGAGGAGGAGGAGGAGGAGGAGGAGGAGGAGGAGGAGGAGGGAGGGCGCCAGTGCTGAGGGCTGCTCGGGTCCCGCGGGTCCCGCAGTCCCGGCGGCGCGCCGGCGGGCGTTCCGCTCCCGTGCTGCACGGTGTTGTCAAGCAGTGGCGAAGCGTCCCGGCTCGCCTATAGCACCACCAAGCAATGTTCTAAGATCTTTCTGTAGTTCCCACGAAATGTTCTTAGAGCATTTCTGGCTGGGGCTGTCTTGTT
>CAUYUJ010000796.1:20000-67500 GCA_963575745.1 Prorocentrum cordatum
CTCCTCCTCCTCCTCCTCCTCCTCCTCCTCCCTTCCTGACCATTCACGAGCCCCGAGCTCTTGACTCATGGGAAGGGGTGGTCCCCCCGCAGAGAGGGCGCGCCCAGCACAAGCCCCCAGCACAACCCCCCATGACCAGCAACGCAACCCTCAGCACGACCGCCCAACACGACCGCAATGATGCGTGGCGCGTTGAATTGAATTGTTAGACGAAACCATGCTTTGTTACATGCCGCGTCGTGGCTCTGGTTCTCGCTTTTCGTTTACGTCCTAGTGCTGTTCTCTGCCCCGCCTCGGGGCTACGATGTCTGCGCGACTACCTAGAATTCCAAATGTCTTGTTTCCATAATGCATAGCCTTGTAACTGTGTATATGTACAATATATGTATGTATATATATATATATATATATATATATATATATATATGTGCCAGGCCTCCTCCTCCTCCATCCTGCTCCTCCCCTCCTTCCCCTGATCCTCCTGCACCTGCTGCTGTTGCTGCTGCTGCTTCTGCTGCTGCTTCTGCTGCTGCTGCTGCTGCTCTCCTCCTCCTGCTCCTCCTCCTGCTACTCATCCTCCTGCTCCCCCTCTCCCCCCCAGCCCTCCCCCATCACCCCCACTCCTCCTCCTTCTCCCCCCCTGCTCTTGCTCCTCCTCCTGCTCCTACGCCTGCACATCCTCCTTCGATGCTGCTGCTCCTCCCCTGTCCCTCCTCCTCCTCCCTCCTCCTCCTCTCCTCCTCCTCCTCCTCCTCCTCCTCCTCCTCCTCCTCCTCCTCCTCCTCCTCCTCCTCCTCCTCCTCCTCCTCCTCCTCCTCCTCCCCCCAGGGGCCGAAGATGGGTCTGCAGGCGTCAACGAGTCAACGCGGGTCCCCGGAGGCAGGGGTCCAAAGCCCAGGGCCCAGAATCCATCAAGGGCGGACGAGAAGGAGGAGGGCGAGGAGGAGGAGGAGGAGGACGACCAGGAGGAGGAGGAGGAGGAAGAGGCCAGGGAGGAGACGAATGCGAACGAGGACGAGGGCGAGCACGAAGACAAAGGGCGAGGAGGAGGCTGGCAACGATGACGAGCAGGGGGGGTCCGTTCTGGAACCTTCCTGTAATGAAACATTGCGACGGAGTTACGCCAGGAAGGAGGCAGCACAGTACGAGATTTCCAAGGCTCCAGGAGTGTCGGCTGTCAGGACCCTCTGGAACGGGATCTGTTGTCCATGGCACTACTTGCCGTAGCATCTTTTGGCGCCACGATGCCGTGACTAGAACCTAAGCGCTGGAGCGCGTAGCGCGCGTGGTTCTAGTTTGTTATATATATATATATATATATATATATACATATGCATACATACATGTATACATCTACACATGTGTATATTTATGTATGACGGAAAGCCTTGGCCAGACGCGATGGCCAGAGGCGGCAGGTCCGTTGTCGGCTGGCCGTCCGCGTCGCTGCTCGGTGCGGGTGCTTTGGGGCGCTCGTCGGGCGCTCCGCCCTGTCCTCCCCGCCCTCCTCTTGGCGCCTTCTCGCCCGCCTGTCGTCATGCTCCTTCTCGTGGTCGGCGTTGTCCTCCTCCTCCTCCTCCTCCTCCTCCTTTCCTGGTGCCTTCTGCTGGAAGTCGCCACCAGACCTCAAGGGAGGAAAGTCCACGTCGACCCCCATAACTGGAGTTTACTTGATGGCCCTGAGCGTGTACGGCACAGGCCTGTCCTGTTCGATACCTTCTTCGGGTGCGTTTGCTACACGCCTTTGCTTGTCGGGGTGCTTATTACGAGGGTGGCTTTTCTTCTCCCTAAGATCGGTGCCGCCCCAATACTATGTGCGCGTCGCCCCCCCCCCCCCCGGCGACGCGCGCACCGAGGAACCTTATAGTATGTGCGTCGTGGCGGGCGCTTTTTGGCCACACCGCTCTGGAAACGATCTATTACAAGATGGGTGTATTATTGTAGTGGCCTTCGGCCAGTGCCGCCGATCCGGGTCGCTCGGGGTTATTCTCCAGACGCAGAAATTATGGGCGCACACTCAAACGCACACACACAGTCACACCACTTAACCTGCGCCGCAGACATGCGCACACAGCATCACCCACACACACATACTAGTTGGGAAACGCTCCTGTAGTACTAGTAGTAGTATTAGTAGTAGTAGTAGTAGTAGTAGTAGTAGCAGTAGTAGTAGTAGTAGTAGTAGTAGTAGTAGTAGTAGTAGTAGTAGTAGTAGTAGTAGTAGTGGTTGTGGTAGTAGTGGTAGTAGTAGTAGAGGCCTCGTTCCGCGGCTTCTCTCGACTTCCCGCGGTCTCTCTCAAGTTTCGAGCACGCGGTGAGTTTCACGATATATGTGTGTGTATGTACGCGTGCATGCATGTATGCATGCATTGATCATGTGTGCCTGTGTGTAGGTACGTATGTATGTATGTATGCTTGTGCGCGTATGTATGTATTTAGTTTGTATGTATGTTTGTATGTGTGTATGATAATATGTGTGTATGTGTGTGAATGTAAGTATGTATGTCTGGAAGATTGTTTTTCTATGTATGCAAATGTGTTTAAATGTAGGTATGTATGCATGTGTGTATGGATGTGCGTTTGAAGAGCGAGGATGTTTCAAAGAAGAGGCACTCGGTGACGCGATCGTTGAGGGATAGGAGTGAGGTCGCAGAGGAGGAGGAGGAGAATGAGGAAGAGGCGATAACTTGAAGGAAAACGATGAGACGGAGGACATCCTGCCGGTGGCGCCCTGGGCGGTGCCGCGGAAGAAACCGGGGGCCTGCCGGAGGCAGTCTGGAGGCCTCTGGGGAGCTGTTTTGGGGCCTCTTGGAACCTCTTTTGGGCCTCTTGTGGGCTTCTTGGGGCCCCTTGGGGGTCTCTTGGGGCCTCCTGGGGGCCTCTTGGGGCGGAAAGCTCGGTTCTTTCGGTTCGTGGTCCCCCTCTTGGGCCCCTCTTGGGGCTCTCTTGGGGCCTTCTTGGGCTGTCCAGAGGCCCTCTTGGGCCGTCTTGGGGCCCTCTTGGGCCGTCTTGGGGCTCTCTTGGGCCGTGTTGGAAGCATCGTGGGCCGTCTTGGGACGGACTTGGGGGCCTCTTGGGCCGTCTTCGAGCGTCGGACGCCCGAAAAGGCAAGAACGCTAAAAACCCTGAGAAAACCAATGAAAATCAACGATTCTGGCCTCTTGGGGCCCTCTTGGGAGGCCTCTTGGAAGCTTCTTGGGGCGTCTTGGAGACACCTTGGGCCGTCTGGAGGCCATCTCGGGCGTCTTGGAGCGATTTTTCGGCGACTCGGGGCCCTCTTGGAACCCCTTGGGGGTCTCTTGGGCCCCCCCCCTCCTCCAAAGCGCCGGAAAAAGCGGAGCATGGCGCCCCCCCCCCCCCTATCTTCCACTCCCCCGGAGCGGCCCCGGGGTTCGCCGGAAACTCGCACCCCCCCCCCCCCCCCCCACCCCCCCTTCCCCGGCAGAGCCACCCCGGCGACCCCCCCAGAGGCTGAAGCTCAGCCTCGAGGCTGTAGCTGAGACTCCTTGAAACTCACACGCCGGATCGGCGGATTTGTTCGGGTCGGACGCGCGCCTCCAAGGAGGACGTATAGTATTAGTAAGTCTATGTGCGTTCCATGTATGTGCCTTTTTCTTTGTTCCCTGAGACCTCACCACCCACCAAACCACCCCAACCCGACCCCCCCAAGGCCTCAATTTGCCCTCCATTTCCAGTGATGGTGGGGTGGGGTAGGGTGGGGGGGCGGGGAACATAGAGAAACACACACACACACGGGTCGTCGGTTTGGGTTGGGGTGGTCCGGGGAGCTTCTTATGCCGGCGCCTTTTCTGTAAGCAAAGCAGGATGCGGAGTACGGAAATCCAGAGGGCGAGGAGGAACAGCAGGAGGGGAACTAGGAGGAGGAGGAGGATTCCTTTCTCGGCTAAGAGGCTGGATGCTTCTTTACCCCACGGCTCTGCAACGAGGCCCTCGCTGATGACTTGAGCACCTGTGCGACACCGGCGAGCCAGAGCCTAAACAGTTACGGACAGGACCGCGATTGGAGACAGCAGGAGCGACGGGCGAGAGAGAGAGAGAGAGCATAGAGCAGAGAAGGGAATCGGCGGGGCGAGCTCCGTACCACAAGATGTGCTACCTGACATGTTCATCCTCTCCCGTCTGCCCTCCAATCTGCTCCACCCGTCCGGCTTCACTACGCCCGCCCCCATCGGAATGGAAACATCACGCTTGCGCCACCTAATCATGGACCTGGCGCCCAGCGGGCGCTCGAATGAGGAAGACGAAGAGGACGAGGCGGAGGTGGAGGAAGAGCGGGATGGAGATGAACTGGCATGCCTCGGATCCCATGGCAGCCGCAAGAGAATGGAACTACCCCCGGGTGTACGATTGTGAAGACTGCGCGTGGCGCCGGCCAGGAGGGGGAAGGCGGGAGTGGGGGGGGGGGGAAGAAGAAAGCTTGGGAGAGGAGAAAGAGGTGGACAAATCCTGCTCCCCACACTCACAACAGGAATTTGCGAAAACTGGCCGCCCTCCTGGATTCGCCCTCCGGCGCGAGCCTCTACGGTAGGGTTGAGTGCCATGCCGCATCTTCTCTACCAGCCCCCACCCGTAACTTTTGAGAAAACACATGAAGCAACCCCGTGCGGATACATGGCACCCATCCTCCAAGGCCGACAGACGCAGCAGTGAAGAATTCGGCGATGCTCATCCCAAGCATCTTGAAACGCATTTTCGGGCCAACCCGCGTGCCAAGGTTGCAGTAAATCCGACTGTACAGTTGCACAGTCGTCACGCGCGCAGCCTCCCCGCACGAAAGTCGCACATTAGACCTGCAATTGGAGATTCGGGCGCCGCCGCATGCGAACCCACGTCGCCAATGCGCCGAAAGTGGATGCAGTGGCGACGTTAAACTCAGCAGAGTTTGTGAGCGTAATGGGAAAACCTACGCTTTTTCCGATCTCCTCCAGCAGGCGAGCCTCGCGCCAATGCACCGTGTGTGTTTTGACGTATGCCGTCAACTGGTACAGCAACGGATTCTCCGAATCCGTGCACGAGATGCCGAGTATGAAACCAGCGGCGGCCACGCAGCACACGACGACGACAACAAATCTGACAGAGAATGCAACGCCTCCTGACTGGTGAAGGGCACGCGTCGGAAGAGAAGAAGGAGCAGCAGCAGCAGCAGCAGCAGGCGGAACACGAACCCTGGATTCCTTGCCTGTGGCCACCTCCTCATCCGACGATGTGTCGGACTCTGCCTGGGTAGGGGCTCAGCTCATGTGGCCGACCTGCGAGAACAGCAGCCGCACGCGCGCGTCCTTGGAGCGCGGCACCTGGATGGTCGGGAAGTGGCGCTTGAAGATGTTCGCGATGGCCTGCACCACCGTCTTGTCGCCCATCTTGGCGAGGATGGCTGCGACGAACTTCTCCTCCTCGCCGCTCTTGAGCTTGATCTTGTGCTGGAGCTCCGCTTCCAGCCAGCGCAACTTGTCCATAGACAGAAACGCAACTGGCGTGACGGAGCCATCTCTGCCACCGGCACCGCCAGCTGCCGCCGAAGGTTGGCCCGGCGGCGCCTGCTGGAAGACCGGGGCGGGGATTGCGGCCTTGACGGCCTCCTCGAACTTGCCCGCGAGCGCCTCCGCCAGCAGTTTCCCTTGCTCCTGCACGGCGCGGTCCCGCTCCTGGCGCTCTTTGTCCTCCACGTACTTCTGGTAACCGGGCGAAGCCGCCCGCAGGACCGACTTCGCCTTGGCGATCCTCCTCCTCTCGCGCCTCTCCTGGGACCCCTCCGACGACGACGACAAAGTGCGAGAGCGACGGCGGCGGCGGGGCTCCCTGTCCCACTGCCCATGCCAGTCCTCCCGGCCCTCTGCACGGCCTGAGCGTCCATCGCGATGCTGATGCTGCTGCCCACCGGCGGCGCCGCGCCCGCCATATGGTTGCCTGGACGCAGGCGGGCGCCCGTGCCCGCGCTCGTCGCGCCGATCCATGGCGCGGGCAGTGAACCAGACGTGCAATGTCTTGCAGCACGCGTGGACCGCAGGGTGCGCCTTCGGCAGACTGTGCACCAGAGCCCGAATGATGCTAACGGGGTAGGAGAGGATGTGGAGCTCACGGAAAGATTCGATAAGATAAATGGTGGTAAACTCTTTGCCAATTCCCAACTGCTCACAACGTGCCAGACGACCTGCAATGATACCTCGCAGACACGCGAAGCTCCTCGGCGGGCGACCTGGCCAGGAAACAAACGGCGACGAGACTTGAAGCGGCCCGTCGAGGGGGTCGCCGAGTCGATGCAAACGCTGCCGATTCACATTCTTGGGAAGTGCCAACACTTCTTGCCCTACTGCCCGCAATTCGACATCCACCCACAGGACGCTGCAGCCAGGGGCATCGGAACGGCTAGCAACGGATAGAGCCTCCTGGAACGACTCCTGGACGAAGGCAATGATGCATGAACAACACCAACACCGGCTTGCCGCCAGGATGTCATCGACATACCGGCGCCACGAGATGCAAGACTTGACCGGCCAACCCGAGAAATTGAAGCCAAGTCTGCTGTGCTTGGCGTGGTCCTGGAAAAACTGGAACTCCTGATGCCCGAGCACGATTGCGACGCAGACGGTGCTGAGCACGCCTCCGATGGGCATGCCCGAACAAGCGAATACCGTCGTCCCCAGACAGACGTACGACGCCAAAGAAAAGGCGAATAGGGCCCGCGCCAATTCCAATAAGGAAAAGGCCCACCACCCGTGCCCATATCCAGACTGTGCCGTGCTGACGTCGTTCTTTTGGCCCCTCCCCACCAGAATGCGCTCGCCGACGGCCGACTGACATGATGCAGCGAACACCCTCCATGCAGGCAACAAGGGTTCCCTCGAGGGCGCGAAGTTATTCGCGCTTCGCGGTCCTCGTTCCTTCTCCCCCTCCTCCTCGTCCTCCTATTCTCCCTTTGGGAGGGCGGCGCGAGAGCGCGAAGTTATTCGCGCTTCGCGCTTCGCGCAGCGCGAAGCGCGAAGTTGGGAGCCCTAGAGGTAGCACTTTCGATGTACAACAAGCCTCAAACGCTTGGTCAACATCCAGGACTACTAGTGACACGCGGCCGTGCAGCGGAACACCATAACGCAAGCAGTGGCATTCTGGCGGGCGCTCCAAGCCGCCGAAGAGCCCGTTCAAGGCGCCGCGAACATCCCGAAGGCTGAATACCTCCTGGGACAGCTGCGAGAACTCGACGACGGCCCGTGCGCCACGGGCCACGCATCGCCACGAGCTCTGAAAAGGAGTCCTCGACGTATCAATCACGCGCCTCCAACAGGAATGCAAAGGTTTCGTGCATCTTCCCACGCCATGATCGTCGAAACATTTTGGTTTTACTAACGGGAACATCGATGGTACCGCTCGGACCGGCGACTGGCGCTGTCGGCGGAGGAACTGCGGCAGGCCCCATTGCGAACGAGCCCACAAGAACACTTCGACATCATGCCCTGGCAATTTCGTGAGCTCCCACGCTGGGTCCCGCAGTAGCGCCTGCAAGAGGTGTAAGAAGACTTCTGGTGGCTTGGCTGTCCACGCTTTGTTCTTATCCCTATCGTCGCCGAGAATGAGGTTCCCGCTGGAACACGCCTCCTCCATGCTGCGTTCGATCGCTTGCCACTGGGACGGCGGAGACGGACACCCGACGCGACTGATCGCTGCATGCACGCCTCCACGGGCGTGCTTGGCAGCACGAGGAGGAAGCCTCGCCTGCTGGGTCCACGCGTTCATCCGCAACCGGAGGTGTCCACGAATGCGCCTCGCTGTCGGCCAGACCGGCAAACGCCAATCTCCCCCCGCAGCCTTCAAGGACGGCGCGTCAGCCGCCGTGCCAAGAGCTCCCCATGAGAAGTTCGCAAAGTCACCTGCAATCATGTTACGAAGCGACCCGTTAGTATTGAACTTGTCTTGCCACAGCGGCGCTCGACCGGCGGCAACCGAAAACGATAGCTGCAGCCACCTCCGGGCCGGGACACAGCGAACTGAAAGCAAAGCTCGCGATATCACTTTCTTCAGGGGCACCAGGAACCGAGATGCACCGTGCTCAATCGTCAAAGGAGGAACCCGGAGAGGCGGGCACTTAAGAGACCGCAAATGCTTGTCGATCTGCGAACGCACCGCAAGGCGGATCGAATTTCCCGGGCAAATCTTCTCAAGCAGGCACGCACACGAGTACAGGTAATCAGCGGACTCCCAGCGCCGCCAGCCTGTCGGCAGAGAAACTGGCGGTCGTCTCGCCGAGAGGTACGCCAAGAACAACAGTTCATACCCTTCCTGGAACAGGTTAAGGGGACCGTGCTGTCCCGTGCGGACCACGCACTCCCGCACGAGCTCCACGTACAGACGCGAGAACGGGATCCACGCAAACGCGGTTCCAGCATTAAGAAGTTTATCCCGTCGAGTCGCAGAGACCCGCTGCGTGATCGGCGACTCCCACACACTTGATGTCGGAGGAGAACGCGTCCTGCACCGAGGAAATGGTCGGCGGCGCGGTTGGGATCAAGGCCGAACGCGTTGAGGAAGACCTCTGCGTCGAGCGGCGACCTTCGCCTCCACCGCGTTGCACCGTGGAGCCGTCATGCGAATAAGCAGTGTCTCCGCCGCCGTGCAGGCCACCAGCGAGCAACGAATGACCAGAAGCAGAAAACAGACTGACGCCAGACTCCTGCGCAACATCACATACCGTGGCCGAGAACCCACAGTTGTAGAGCCCGGGCGGATCAGCATGCGAAGATGCTCGACAAGGCGCCCCTGCAGTCCTGGACCACATTGTTTTTGAAGACGAGCTTTCCCTAAATATAAACCAGTTTTACCCCAGAGTGCATACGCAACCCCAGCCTCGTCTGGGCCTTCGCCGGATGCCAGACGCCGCCAGAGAAGCTCGATTGGCGAACCCTGCTGCAAGATTGCCGCGGCCACACCTGGATCCATCAAGCGTAGAACCCGGCATAACCATCTCGGTGGGCGAGGATGCCTCATCGCCCAACGAAGCCGTGCAACACTGAGCGCGATAAACAGTTGGAGAAGGAGTTCGGCGGTGTATGGCGAGCTGCGTCCCCATGGCATTCCAGGAGGACACAACGCACCCATAAGTGCGGCGATCGCCGCCATGAGAGCGGACGTGTCAAGGTCCACGACACGCTGCCGTGCCCACTCCACAACGACTGGTACGGCGTCCGGCCCTGGACTTCCCACCAACGGACCGACGGGGCCCAAGACATCAGCTCGCCGACGTCCCTGGAGGTCTGGATCGGGCCATCGCACCTCTTCACCCATGTAGCGTAGCTTCCAAATGAGAACCAAGGAGAGACGAGAAGATAAGGTAAATGGAACCACGAATCGAAACGGAATCGCGGGTGTATATTGCACTCGCCGTGGTTGAAGGCCGGTTCAAAGTACAGACGGAGGAGGATTCTTTTCTCGGCTAAGAGGCTGGATGCTTCTTTACCCCACGGCTCTGCAACGAGGCCCTCACTGATGACTTGAGCACCTGTGCGACACCGGCGAGCCAGAGCCTAAACAGTTACGGACAGGACCGCGATTGGAGACAGCAGGAGCGACGGGCGAGAGAGAGAGAGAGAGAGCATAGAGCAGAGAAGGGAATCGGCGGGGCGAGCTCCGTACCACAAGATGTGCTACCAGAGGAGGAGGAGGAGGAGGAGGAGGAGGAGGAGGAGGAGGAGGAGGAGGAGGAGGAGCGAGAAGGAGGAGGAGGATGAGGAGGAGGAGGAGAGGAGGGAGGAGGGGAGGAGGAGGAGGCGGAGGAGGAGGAGGAGAGGGAGGGAGGAGCGAGGAGAGGAGGAAGGAGGAGGAGGAGGGGAGGAGGAGGAGGAGGAGGAGGGAGGAGGAGGAGGAGGAGAGGATGAGGAGGAGGAGGAGGGGAGGAGGAGGAGGAGGAGGAGGAGGAGGAGGAGGAGGAGGAGGAGGAGGAGGGGTGGTTTTCCTCTTCCCTGAGACCCGCCGCCAGGACATTCACCCCGGTGCGCTGGCGAGAATCGCCGAGTGGCAGAGGGGCGGGCTCAGGACGGTGCACGTGGTCGGGCGGCGGGGCTTCGTGCAGGCTGGGCTCCGCTCCCGTTTCCCCGCCTCTTGCGGAGAGGAGGGGGGGGGGACGAGGAGGAGGACGACGACGAGGAGGAGGAGGAGGAGGAGGGAGGAGGAGGAGGAGGAGGAGTAGGAGGACGACGAGGAGGGAGGAGGGGAGCAGTAGGGAGGGAAGGAGGAGGAGGACGAGGACGAGGACGAGGACAAGGACGAGGAGGGAGGAGGGAAGCAGTAGAGAGGGAGGGAGGATGATCAGGAGGAGGAAGAGGAGGAGGAAGAGGAGGAGGAGGAGTCTTCTCCTCCCTTCGCTTCATGCTCGCTTGTCCTCCAAATGCCAGTTGCTCTCTTCGTCCTCACTCCTCTCTCGTCATCCCTTCCTTGTCCCCCTCCTCCTCCCTCGCCCTCGTCCTCCTCCCCTTCCTCGTTGCGCTCGCCAAGGGTCCCATCCTCCTCCTCGTGCTGCCCCAGCAGCACCTGCTGCGCAAGGGGACAGCCCTTGTCAGCACGACGTACCAGCCGTACCTGCAAATGCTGTGGCGATCAGCGGTCAAGAGCTGACAGTGATGGTGCCATCAGCTCCAGGAAAGCCATGCGTCAGACGCAACAGGGTGCTGGCATGCGGCATGCGTGCAGGTGGAGGTGGATGCAGCTCGGAAGCCTGGCGTGAGGTCGGCGGCCCCGATGAATCGGCTTCTCAGCTCGACGGACTACGGACACGGCTACGAACGGCTCACAGAGGTCGGGCACAGCGGCGAAGCTCCGAGGCGGGAATTTCTACATGACCACCGCCCGGAGGGTCCGTTTTCGGAGCCTCGGCAGGCGGCGGATGTGGACAGAGTCGGGCCCCCCGGGGCCGAAACATATCCATATCCGCCGCCCGCTGGGGCACCAGGAGGTCGGTTCCCAGGCGGTGGATGTGGATGAATCCCCGCCTCGCAGATAGGGGAACAAAAAGTAACGTAAACATAACAACTCGGAGGTCCGCGCGGATTTCTCGGATCTGCGCTGGGGCCCCCCTGGCGGCGCCCCCGGCGCCGCCCCTGGCGCGCTCCGCGCGCCAGGGAGGGGGGTCCAGCGCCGATCCGAGACATCCGCGCGCAGCTCCGAGTTTTTATGTTTCTGCCACGCTTTGCTCCCCCAGCAGAAGCTCAGCCTGCGCGCTCCCCGTGGGCGGAAGGCCTCACGGTGCACCGAGGACCGTGGCCCGCTGGTGGCGCCTCCTGTCTCCTCTGGCAGGAGTAAGAGCCTGCAGACCGCGGCCGTGAAGCGGCATGGACCGCCCCTCGCGTGCCCCGCGGGGGCGGACCATTCTTGCTCACGGAGCGGCGGGCAGGGACCCGACGCAAAGATCAACTGGGGGCCTTCTGCTGGCCTCCGCGAGAGAGCACCCGCGCCGAGGCCGCCTGCGCGCCCCGGGCGTGCTCGCGCGGGCCGCTCGGGCGGCCCCGCGCTGGGGCGCGCAGGCTTCCTGCGCCTGGCATCGCTCGGGCTCCTCCTCCTCCTCCTCCTCCTCCTCCTCCTCCGCCTCCTCCTCATCATCCGTCCTCCTCCGTCCTCCTCCTCCGTCCTCCGTCCTCCGTCCTCCTCCTCCTCCTCCTCCTCCTTCTCCTCCTCCTCCTCCTCCTCCTCCTCCTCCTCCTCCTCCTCCTCCTCCTCCTCCTCCCTCTAGGGGGCCACATGTGAACCCTACCCCCACCCCCCACGATTTCTGAGGGGGAGGGTGGGGTTCACTTCGTCTGGGAGCTCCCGAGCAAAGTGAACCCCGCCCTCCCCCTCAGAAATCGTGGGGGGTAGGGGTAGGGTTCACATGTGGCCCCCTAATTTCTTCCTCGGCGTGGGCCATCGAGGAGCATCCTGGATCAGCGAGCCGCAAAAAAGAACGCGCGAGATGGCACAATGCACGGGGGATGGACGTCCGAGCGATGGCGCCTGCCGTGCCTCGGGTGGTTCCGGTGGCCAGTCCCCGGGGGCGACCCCAGGGGCCCCAGATGCTTGGGCGACTCCCGCTGTCCCAGACTCGGGGCAGGTGCACGTCGGGCCTGTCCCTCTACAGGGGGAATCTCCAAAGATAGCCAGAAGATAGTCCCGGGAACCATTTTTGACACATTGCTTTTGCCCAATTTTAGGAAAAATTTGGGACTCTTCCAAACTCTTCCTCGAGAGTCGGCCTGTAGGGGGACGCGCCCGACCCAAGGGTAGATCCCTGATGCGCCGCTCGAGCATCCCGGGGCGGGCCGGGCGCCCCGGCCTCCGTGCCTCCCGGCGCAGCGCTGTCCCAGCCGCCGCTGCTGTGTGCACCGAGGCTGTGCGGGCGTGGAGCTCCGAAAAGCGGGCGGTCGTCCGCCTGCCGCGCTATGCGGACGACGGCCGGGCGGCTTCTCACCAGGATCTCTGTCGGAGTGTACGAAGTTCTGTGCGATTTTGCACGCCCCCACCCGCCGGCCCTGTCCTCCCTGGTGATGCCTGAGGCCCCGCCGGCTTCAGGTAATTCGTCTTTGCGCGGCCCGCTCTGACTCGACTCGCCGTTTGCGCTCTCGCTTGCGGCTGCTGACTAAAAGCGAATTCCTGCGCGGGGCACTTCCTCGTCATCCTCACTGGCACCATCGTCGCCAGCGTCGTCATTGCCACCGTCCTCATCATCCTCATCAGTCTCATCATCCTCCCCATCATCCTCATATCATATTCATAATCACCCGCAGCATCATCACCGTCATCATCATTCTCCCCATCATCATCATCAGCATCATCATCATCATCATCATCATCATCATCATCCTTCTGATCGGCATCATTGTCAGTAGCATCATAATCAGCATCATAATCCTTATCACCATCATCATAATAATAATACTAATCAGCATCACCATCACCATCACCATGATCGTCATCATCCGTATCACCATTACCATCAGCATCAGTATCAGCATCGGCAGCAGCAGCATCAACATCGTCATCACCATCATCCTCAACATCACTATCATCACCAGCATCATCACCATCATTATCATCATCAACATCACCACCAGCTTGATCACCACCACTCATCGTCGTCGTCGTCGTCGACATCGCCCCACTGTCGTCAGGGACGTCATCACCATCATCGTCATCATCGCTGTTGTCACCCAGCTGAGCTTTGCCAACGAGTTGCGGGTGGCTGGGTGGGATGTTCGACAGCATTGGAGATGGTCCCGCGTGGATACCAGCAGGGTGAATTGCACCACGTATTACACCCGATATCTAGTACTACACAGTTTGCCCTACATATGAACTCATGGATATACACATTGCACCATCTACATAATCAACGTGGTCTGTGCCACATACACTGTACCACGCATACTGGACCACATTTTACACATCCGCTGCTTGTGTGGGATCCATATCGACAAACATGTACAGTTTTGCGGAAGGGCCCTCCCCTGGAGGACAGCCCCACGAAGCAGTTTAACGCGAGCCGCACCGTATCGCACTGAATGCTTCTCGTCCCCAGTTCCTTATCGCCGCCCTTCGCCTGCAGGCCGCCTTCACCAACGCGGAGCTGCGGGAACTGCTCACGATCAGCGACCAGGCGGGCCCGCTGGCCCACAGAACGCAGTGCCAGTGCGTTCTGTTGCGTGTGTGCTCGTCCTGTAGCCAGAGAAAGCTCAGAGCCCCGAATCATCAGGGGTAACTCGGGTCAGGGCTAACTCGGGTTCGTTTTTCGGGAGTCCGAACCCGACTTACCCCAGACCCGAGTTACCCCGGATATTTCGGGCGTCCAGAGCCCCGAATCATCAGGGGTAACTCGGGTCAGGGCTAACTCGGGTTCCTTTTTCGGGAATCCAAACCCGAGTTACCCCGGACCCGAGTTACCCCGGATAACTCGGGCGCCCAAAAAACCTCGAACCGACAACATTGAGGGGGAGAAGGGATGCTAGCCAGCGCGGGCCCGTAACAGTGTGTTCTGAGAAGGGTACTGCGTGGTGCATTACATGTGGTATACGTCACGTGGAGCCATCTACGTGGTGCAATGCATGCTCGTCACATGCGAAGCATATTGTGTTTATTTCATCCTGCGAACATGCGTGCGCAAGTGCACGCATGCCCTTTCCGTCCGTCGAGCGAGGGTGCTGTGCTGCTTTGGGAATTGGACCACGAACAGTTTCGATGAACGCCTCAGCAAGGCGCTTGCCCTGGACTCGGATGCACCTCTGGAGATACTCGTGTCCACCGCGTGCCGCAGGTCAGCCATTCAGCTGGTGTAATGTTTGGGATATTTGGGCCGCAGACAGTGTCCGACGCGCGCCTTGAGAAGGCGTCCGCCCTGATGCCGGGTGCGCAGGTTGAATACTTGTGCCATCCAGTTTCGGTCAGCAAGTTGGATCCTAGAGGTCAGCAATCAGGCGCATCCGTAAACATTCGGATCGAGAGCTGGGGGGGCTGGGGGGCACTGCGCCGCTCAGCTCCAGGAGTATTTGCCAGGGGGTTGAGGGTCCCATGGAGCCCGGCGTCGCTGCGAACGCGCTGTGGCAATTCCGCGGTGCTGCGCCGACGCCCGCGCTGCGCCTCCCGTGGGAAGCGGCGAGCCCCGACCTTCTGGCAGCTCCCGCACGCTGCTGCCAGTCTGGGAGGGCAACGCGGAGGAGGACGCCGAGACCCAGGGGCCTGCAGCCACGGCGGGACCGGCCAGAGCCCGAAGGGAGGCCGTCCTTCGGGCCCCTTTCCGTGCCCCAGCGGGAGGCTGAAGAACGCGAGTTGCGGTTTGGGCAGCTGCTCCTCGTCGCTCGCACTGCCGGCGACCACTGCCGCTTCAGCCAGGAGGCAGCGGATGCGGCTGACGACCTGCGCGTCCACGAGCTCCTGGAGAACACATTCGCCGGGGAGGCGACCTGCACGCTCGCGCGCCGAGCTTGCTCCATGTCGCTGTACATGCAGTGGTCCCGCGACGGGTTCGGTTCAGCTGCAGCATTTGCGCATGCTGGAGTCGCTGACCGAGGATGCGCCGCCCCGTGCGGGGTTTGAGGCCGGTTTCTTGTGCCACCTTGTTCACAGCCGTTCAAGGGCGCGGGATTTGGCCAAGGTAGAGGAAGAACCGTACGTCGATAGGTCAGCGGGCCACGGTTTCATAGAAGTGCGTGCTGCCCCCGCCAGGATTTCCAGAGGGCTCAAGAGGGCCAGGCCCTGGCTTTCGGTGGTCGGGATCGAAGAGAAGGGCTCGCGGACGACGCGATCGAGACGTGGGCAGAGGCGTGGCTCCGCGTGCGGAGGGTAGCGGGCGCGCGCGCCAGCGAGGGCCAGTGCCTGATGCCAGCTGAGTCCGCTGGCGGCGTGCTCGTCCACGACGTGCCGGCGTCTGCCCCGCAGATCACGGCCAGGCTCCGTGGAAGCCTCATTCTCGCTGGGGCGGAGCCGGCAGAAGTGGAGCATTACACGTCGCATTCTTGCCAGGCCACTATGCTGTCTTGGATGGCAAGAGCTGGAGCGCCCCTGCTGCCGTCAGGCGCATGTTGGGCGGGCACGTAAAGCCAGGAGACAAGTCGGTCATTGAGTATTCTCGCGACGCCATGGCTGGGCCTCTGCGAGAGCTCAAAGGCGTGCGACTCGCTCGGGGAGGTGGCGCGAGAGCGGGCCCCCCGCGACCCCGACGCCGTCGGGCGATACGGTCGGCGCGCCCTCAGCTGAACAGGGCGAACGGCGCAACGCCCCAGAAGAAGGGGTCGATGTCGCCAGCGCGGACTCCGAGATCGAGGGCAGTGACGGCGAGAGCACCAGGAATTCTGACGAGGCGGAGGAGCACGAGGCGTTGGCGGCCGCAGAGACAGTGGGCAACGACCTGGAGGAAACTCTCGGGTTTTCCGCGGTTGTCCCCACGGGCTACGACGCGTATTTCAACCCAAAGTCTCACGTCCGCCACCTCCTGCCTCTGAGCGAGCCTGTGCTGGGCGGTCGATTCGCGTGCGGCCAGAAGGTCAGCGAGGCGTCCGTGCCTGGCGGCGCCTCTGTCCAGCCGCTGCGCAAGCAGTGCGTCGGAGCGGCGGAGCGCCCCGCGCGGCGCGTGTGAGTTCAGGTCTGTTGAAAACAACGCGGCGACTGTGAACGCTGTCCGGGCGATGCCAGCCCATCCTTGGTCCGAGGTTTGCCGTCGGGCGGAGTGCCCGCGAGGTAGAGCGGCGGTGAGATTAACTTGCTCCGGAGAGGAGCAGTGGCCGCAGTGCGCGGAGGCGCGCCGTCGGGAGGAGCTCCCGACCTGAGCTTCTGGCAGGGGTGGTGATACCCTGCCTGGGCGGTAACCATGGCGGGCGGGGTGCCCAGGCCTTGGCGGACGGAGTGCCCGCGAGCTACGGCAGCGGTGCGCTTCATTTGCTCCAGCAAGGAGCAATGGAGAAGTGAGCGGAGGCTCGCGCTCGGGAGGAGTTCCCGACACTGGGCCCGTGGCAATGGTGAAAACCTTTGCTTGGGCGGTAGCCATGGCGGGCGCAGTGCGGCGGGCGGAGTGCCCATGCCAACGCCCTGTAAGAGGGCGCCCGTGAAAAAACCATACGTTGAGGGTAACGAGGAGGAGGAGCACGACATCAATATTTGATTTGTATATCGTATATACATATAACGGCGCACCGGGTCCGGGGGCCCGGGGCCGGGACCCCGACCACAAATGTGCGCCCCGGGGGGCCCGGAGGCTCGTCGGGGCTTGCCGGAGGCCTCCCCAGTCAGACAAGACGGCCCAAGAAGCGCCCAAGACGGCCCAAGAAACTTCCAAGAGGCCTCCAAGAGGGCTCCGAGATGCTGAAGATGGCCTCCAGACGTCCAAGGACGCCCCCAAGAGGCCCCAAGAAGCCTCCAACATGCGTCCCAAGAGGGCCCCTAGACGCAAAAATTGGCCCATTCCCTTCGTAAAACGTACATTTTCAACAAAGTTGTCTTTTGGGTTTTCCGACGTTACAGGACGGCCCAAGAGGCGCCCAAGACCGCCCCAAGACGGCCCAAGAAGCTTCCAAGAGGGCCCCAGGACAGCCCAAGAGGGCCCCAAGACGGCCCAAGAGGCGCCCAAGATGGCCCAAGAGGGCCCCAAGACGGGCCCAAGAGGGGGCCCAGAGGGGGACCACGAACCGCAAGCTCGAGCCTTCCGCCCCAAGAGGCCGCCAGGAGGCCCCCAGGAGGCCCCTCAAGAGGCCCCAGGAGACCCCAGACGTCCAAGGACGCCCCCAAGAGGCTCCAAGAAGCCTCCAACATGCGTCCCAAGAGGGCCCCTAGACGCAAAAATTGGCCCATTCCCTTCGTAAAACGTACATTTTTAACAAAGTCGCCTTTTGGGCTTTCCGACGTTACAGGACGGCCCAAGAGGCGCCCAAGACCGCCCCAAGACGGCCCAAGAAGCTTCCCAGAGGGCCCCAGGACAGCCCAAGAGGGCCCCAAGACGGCCCAAGAGGCGCCCAAGATGGCCCAAGAGGGCCCCAAGACGGGCCCAAGAGGGGGCCCAGAGGGGGACCACGAACCGCAAGCTCGAGCCTTCCGCCCCAAGAGGCCGCCAGGAGGCCCCCAGGAGGCCCCTCAAGAGGCCCCAGGAGACCCCAGACGTCCAAGGACGCCCCCAAGAGGCCCCAAGAAGCCTCCAACATGCGTCCCAAGAGGGCCCCTAGACGCAAAAATTGGCCCATTCCCTTCGTAAAACGTACATTTTCAACAAAGTTGTCTTTTGGGTTTTCCGACGTTACAGGACGGCCCAAGAGGCGCCCAAGACCGCCCCAAGACGGCCCAAGAAGCTTCCAAGAGGGCCCCAGGACAGCCCAAGAGGGCCCCAAGACGGCCCAAGAGGCGCCCAAGATGGCCCAAGAGGGCCCCAAGACGGGCCCAAGAGGGGGCCCAGAGGGGGACCACGAACCGCAAGCTCGAGCCTTCCGCCCCAAGAGGCCGCCAGGAGGCCCCCAGGAGGCCCCTCAAGAGGCCCCAGGAGACCCCAGACGTCCAAGGACGCCCCCACGACGTTTCGCGTCACCAATTTCTTCTCACAACGATTCCTGGGTCTGTGACTCGACAGAACCTAAGCGCGCGCGAAGCGCGCGCGTGGTTCTAGTACATATATTACAATGCAGGGGGCCGAACGGTCTTACCTTTCTCGTCCGCAACTGCAGGGGCCGCAGGGCAATGGCCGATGGCTTTCGCCGCGAGACACTGCCGGCGCCAGAGGGTGGACAGCTGGCGCGCAGACATGAGATTCTCATGACATGCCCGTGTGCCCAGTTCGCAACGAGAGGATGCCGGCGCAAGAGAGCATGCGTGTATTGTTTTGCTGCGCGGTCGTTTCGAGTTTGTCATGCTCCTCGTCGCACCTCGGTGTGTATTTATGTATATATCGTAATTCCGAATATGTTCGTGCATATTGACATCACAGGAGGAGCATTTGTTTGTTTTGGCTGCTGTTCCCGAAATTGAAGGACAACGTTTGTAAAACCAATCGCTGTTAAAAAGGGTCCCGACGCATTGGTTTTTTTTAGAGTTCACGTCATCCTAACCTTTGTCGCGCATGATCCTGGCCCCAGGAGGAGGGGGATGAGCAGGAGGAGGAACCACTTCTAAGATCCTCTTCGTTCTGAGATCCAGATCACCCGTAGGGCGGATGGCCACCTGTGTGGGGTGCGGAGTGCACCAGCGCCTCACCGGGCGGAGTGCCCGCGTTGCCCGAAAGACTCCGCCTCCATGGGGGCGGATGTTTTTTTTTGCCGGGCGGAGTGCCCGAGTCGTTGGAAGGTGAGTGGCTATCCATTTGCAAGCAGAAGGCTCCTTGTCGGGCGGAGTGCCCGCGGTCGCCGAAGGTCGATTGCCCCCCCCACCCCCTCCGTAGCCGTTTAGGCTCAGGTCCAAACTTACCAGTCTCAAGCCTGACGGCTTGATCGCGCTGTTTCCGCCTCCTGTCTTTGTCCACCGCGTCCAGCATGCAGCACGGCGTCGTGGACTCCCAGGCCGTGTTCCAGCAGAGGCTCGAAGAGCTCGGATTGAGCGACCTCTTCCAGCGGTTCGTCAACCTCGGGTGGGCCTCCCACGGCAACTTCGCGCTTGGCATGTCCAGCGGGCCTGGCGGTGTCGTGGAAGACACGCGGTTCGAAGCAGCCATCGTCAGGCCGCTCTTCGAGATCGGCCCCGAAGACCCGCTACCGCCAAGGACCGCGGCCGTGCGGAGGCTGTTTTTCGAGAGCCACGCGTTGTCCGTGTCCGAGCTACGGCACAGGAAAGAACGCACGGACCAGGACGCCCCCCGCAAGGTCCCGCAGGCAGAGCGCGAGGCGAGGAAGGAGACGCTGTGGAAACGCCTGGACCCCGGCCTGAAGATGGAGGGCGAGCTTGACCCGTCGAACGTCCTCGTGGATCGCTTCGTCCAGACGGTGGAGGACAACACCTTGCAGTGGGTGCCCTGGGAGGGGGCGTCCAAACGCGACCAAGAGCTCACGACGCAGCCTGGGAGGAAGAAGTGGCTCCCGGATGTTCAGGCATGGTGCGCGAAAGAAGCGTCAAAGACCCCATCATGGCCGACGTCAGTTCCGCCCTCAAGGTGTCGTGGGCGTTCCAGCGGAGGGGTTTGGCCATGGAGTTGGCCGGACTCATGACTTTCGAGGGCCACGAATTCTTGCGCAACAAGCTGTTCTCAGCCCTGACGCGGGAGGTCCCCGACGACAGGTGCGAGCTGCCGACGCTGGACACACCGCAGCGCGGACAAGGAGGTGTGGAGGAAACAGGCTTTGCGCTGGCGGAGTCAGGCCGCTGACCGTGCGGGACCAGGTGCCGACGGACAGCCACATCCAGAAGATCCTTGACTCCGTGGAGGCGAACATGCTGTTGATGCCCCTCGCAAGGGCGGGCGCAGGCAGCAAACGCAAGCCGGAGGCGGTCGGGGCTGGAGCAGGGCGCGGCCACCACCAGGGCGACGACAACGCCAGCAAACGCAGGAAGGGCGGGAAGGGCGGCGCCCTCCCACCGCCGCCGCCGGCCGCGGAGCCCCGCAAGGGAAATAACAGGAACAAGAAATGGACGCCCGCCATGCCGAAGGAGCTTCTCGATCAGGGCGGCGCCCCCATGGTCCCAGACAACCAGACGCCGATCTGCCACGGGTGCAACAGCGGGCGTTGCCGCGAGCAGGTGCGCAACGGGAGGTGCCCCCGCGGTGTGCACGTGCGCTGCAAGAAGGGGTGCCGGGGCGACCACCCCATCTCCGAGTGCCCAATGTGAGGGCCCCCAGCGGGCCCCTCGGCGCCCCCCAGGGGCGCTGGGCCGTGCGCGCCCCCGTTGCCCACCCGGGGATGCGCGAGTGAAGCTGCGGCCCTTAGGCCGGACGACGTCTATGTCGGCTGGGGTTGCAGCCGATTGTCGGCCAATCGTTCATTCTTGGCCAATCCGTTCAAGATTTCCAAGGAGATGCCGCGCGAAGCGGCCATCGACAAGTTTGCAGAGTATTTCTACAATAGTGACGAGATGCTGAGGCGCCTGCCAGAGCTCGGGGGGAAACGCCTGGTGTGCCACTGTGCGACCTGGTGCAGGTGCCACGCCGACGCGTTGATAGAAGCGCATCCTGCCTGGGCTGACAGCGTCGGCGGCGTGGAGCGCCGCGGAGGCGCCGCTGTCTCTAGCGCAGCAGGCAATCCCGCATCTGGCGCGGACAGAGATCGGAGCAATAACCAATTCAAATTCGTGGAGGTGTCCGCTGGCAGCGCTAAGCTTTCGAATGAGATGATGCGGCACGGGTGCACAGTTTTCTCCATCGACTGGGCAAACAACCGGCACCGCCCGGCAGCTCCCACTCTCAAGCTGGATCTCACGATCAGAGCTGGCCGCCAAACGCTCCACCGCATCTTCGGCGATCCAGACGTCGAGGCAGCGCGGTTTGCGCCGCCGGGCGAGACCTTCTGCCGAGCCAAGGAGACACCAATCCCCATGCGACTGCGGAAGGAGAGCCGCCCTGCCCCGCGACCAGTCCGCGATGGCCGCAACCCGCTCGGAACCCCCAGCTTGTCCACAGCGGATGCCGCCAAAGTCGCGAAAGATAACCAGCTCGCGGAGGTTGCGGCCGAGTCCGCCGCAACGCTGCGCGTGGGCGGCAATTTGCGGGCCATTGGGGGCCCCGCCAGCAGCTGGCTTTTGAAACGCCCATCTCCGGAGAGGCCCGCGGTGCTGCCGGGCGCCCACGAGGTGATCATCCAGCAGTGCATGTGCGGTGGGACGCGGGACGAGAGCACCGAGATCCCCACCGGCTCGCGGTGGTTGGCCGACGCCACGCGTGCGACCTGCGACAGGAGTCACGCCCGCAGCTCTCGGGGATCATGCTTTCGCAGCCGCTGGGGCGCGGCGTCGGTCGCAGAGCGCGAGCGCCCGGGCATCGTGCGCAGCGTCGTTGCCAACGTTTTCGACGAGGGTTTGTGCCACCTTGCCAGCAAGCACAACGAGGCGCTGTCAGCCAAAAGGGGGGCCGTGGAAGATGGGCGCAACTTGGGCCCGGGCGCGGGCGCGACTCCTCGGAGTCTGCCTGCCCATCCGCCCCGGGTGCCTATCGGCCGCCAGAGGTCCAAGCTCGGCCACGACGTCGCCCCAGAGCTCAAGATAAGCATTCCCGCGAGCGGGCCCACTGAGGACGATGTTCGACTGCGAGAGCCCATCGCCCACGCATTGGAGCTCCACGACGGCGCCGTCGCGCCTGCTGGGCCCGTTCTTTTTCGTTCAGCGAAGCGTCTGGCGGGGGGGCGTGGCGGGCTGAACTCTGGCGTGCCGCGGGCGCCCCGGGAGTTTTTGGACCTCGCCCTGCTCGCCGAGCACCCGTTCGACGCCCCCCCCGCCGTAGACGGCGACGCGGCCGCGGCCGTCTTCGAACTCTCGACCGCGCCGCTCGGCAACATCAAGGCGATGCTCGACGCGACGAAGGCGCAGCGGCAGGGTCAATCGGCATTTCCCCACGATGCCGAGCGTCGCCTGCGCGAGCAAATGCGCCCCAGGGTGCAGTGCGTGCTGGGCGGCAAGAGCGCGTTGGTCTTTAAGCTGATGCTCCAGTCCCTGGGCCGCGCCGACGCGGGGCGGGCGTCGCGAGCGACGCGGCGACCGGCCCCGGGCTCGTCGGGGACTTCGGCCGCTGCGGGCCCCCCCCCCAAGCCCCCTGACAAGGGCGAGGAGGGCCGGCCAAAGCTGCGGCTGCGGGGGCGGGCGCCGGCAGTCAGGGCCCCCTTCGAGGCTGCGGCAGCAGACCAGCGCCGCGCCGCCGACCGCCGGATCGACGCAGAGGTCTTTAAAATGAGTTCGCGTCGAGGTGCAGCGGGGCCTCGCTAGTGGGCCGTTCTTACATGGCCAACTGGATGAGATTCTCGGCTGCCGGCGGGTCCCAAGCCGCCGATTCGGCGTGGTCCAGGGCGAGAAGGTGCGACCCATCGACGACCTCGCGGCGTCCTTTGTAAACGGCGTCGCCACCGTCCGGGGCGAGATCTCCTGGGAACGGGGTCGACGGGGCGGCGTCGGTCGCCAAACTGTGGGCGCGCCTCATGGCTGGGCCAGAGGACGTGACTTGGATTCTGCAGTCGGGTCGGGCGTTGCGCGGGCGCCGCTTGTGGAAAGACGACGTTTTGGTCGGAGAATGTTTCGACTTTGAGGAGGCGTGCAAGCAGCTGGCCGTTGCGCCTGTCGATTCCGACTGCGCCGTGCTTGCTTGCGCGGGCCCCCAGCGCCCGGGCGAAGCGCTCTATTTCGTTGCGCGCGCCTTGCCCTTCGGAGCCCAGGCTTCGGTGCAGGGGGTCAGTCGAGCCGCGGCAGCCCTCGAGATTTGTGCCATCAGGTCTTGCAGCGCGCCGATCACCAATGACCTAGATGACTTCCCGCTCGCGGTGCCGAGGGTCATCGCCGAGTGGATGGAGGAGGCGCCCCGGGCTTGCACCGGCGCGCTCGGATGGAGGTTGAAAGAGGCCGGGGCCCACAAGTTCGCCGTGCGCTTTCCTGCCCTGGGAGTATTTTTCGACCTCGGCCATGCGATGACTCGCGGCGAGCTCGCTGCGTCGATCGCCGCCCAGAGGAGGGGGCCCTTCGCGGAGCTGATGCAGGACGTCCTCCGGACACGCTGCCCTCCCGCAGCGGAGACAGCGCGACTCGCGGGCATGCGGCAGTTCGCATTGTCGCAGATATTCGGCCGCTGCGGCGCGGCTGGGTTGCGGCACTTCCAGCGGAGAGCGGGCGGTGAGGCCCCAGGGAGAGGCGTGGGCGGCGTGCTCGACGGAGTTCTCCGCTGGTGGCTGGAGTATCTGGCGGCTGCCGAGCCGCGCAGCGTGCGCCTCTTTGGGGCCCCATCCCCCGCTGGTCCTGTTCGCGGACGGTGCGCTCGAACTGGTGGGCGGAGACGTTCTCGGGAGCGTCGGGGCAGCCCCGGTCGATCCCGCGTCAAAGTTGGCGGAGGCCTTCGGGCGCGACATCCCGCGCGTCTTGATGGAGCAGCTGGCTCGCGAGACTTGGGCGCGAACAGCTGATCGGCCAGCTCGAGATTTTGCCCATGTTGGCTGCGAGGATCAAGTGGGCCAGCGTCTTCGAGAAGCATCCTGGCAGGAGCGCGCTGGGATTCGTCGACGATGACAGCGCCCGCTTCGGGTTGATCAAAGGATGCAGCCCGTCGCGAGCAGGCGCGTGGCTTCTGGGCGAGTTTGCGCGCTGAGAAGCACGCCGGAAGCCGCGCATATTTCAGCCGAGTGCCATCAGCGAGCAATTGTTCCGATGGGCCGAGTCGGGGCAAGTTCGATTATTTGCCCGTCGCCTTGGGAGCCCAGGTGCGGAGAGTGCCGCCGCCAAGTTTCGCTAGGAGACTCGTGCGGAGACGGCTGAGTGCACGGGGGGGTCGGCGGGTCTCCGGAGGTCGAGATCCCGCCAAGCGTGCATTGGATGAAGATTTGCCAGAGATCATCGCAAAATGACCCGATGAAAAATAGTGCATCATCTTCCATCGGAGAGGGGCGGAAGGGAAACATCTGGCAACGCGTGAGCACTTCATCTGCGAAGCAGATTCTGTTTTATGTCATCCTGCGAACATACGTGCGCAAGCGCGCGCATGCCATTTCCGTCCGTTGAGCGAGGGTGCTGCGCTGTTTTGGGAACTGGACCACGAATAGTCTCGATGAGCGCTTCGGGAAGGCGCTGCTTGTATCCACCGCGTGCGGCAGGTCAGCCACTCAGCTGGTGCAACGTTTGGGATATGTGGGCCGCTGACAGTGTCCGACGCGCGCCTTGAGAAAGCGTCTGCCTTGGTGTCGGGTGCGCAGTGCGGATGCTTGTGCCGTCCCGTTCCGGTCAGCACCTGGACTCGGATGCACCTCTGGAGATACTCGTGTCCACCGCGCGCGGCAGGTCGGCCATTCAGCTGGCGCAATGTTTGGGAATTTGGGCCGCAGACACTGTCCGACGCGCGCCTTGAGAAGGCGTCCGCCCTGGTGTCGGGTGCGCAGGGTGAATACTTGTGCCAGTTTCGGTCAGCAAGTTGGATCCTAGAGGGCAGCAATCAGTTGCGTCTGTAAACATTCGGATCGAGAGCTGGGGGGGCAGGAGAGCACTGTGCCGCCCAGTTCCAGGAGTATTTGCCCCGCCCGCCCGTCCGGCAAAATAAAGCCGGAGGGGTCGGCGGGTCTCCGGAGGTCGAGATCCCGCCAGACCTGCATTAAATGAAGATTTGCCAGAGATCTTTGCAAGATGGCCCCATGAAAAATAATGCGTCATCTTCCATCGGAGAGAAGCGGAAGGGAAACATGAGGTAACCTATATATATATATATACACACGCATGGTGTAAGCTATATGGTGCAATGTACGTGGTGCGAAATCTAAGTGGTGTGCAGTCTAAGTGGCGCAGTATTTACATATATATATATATACATATATATATATGTATGTATACATATATATATATATATATATGCAATCCAATTCGGCTGGTGTAAGCGATGAGGTGCAACGTATTTGTTGTCATGTATGTGGTGAAAGCTACGTGGTGTAATTGACTACCCTGCACCGCGCTTGACCACCTCCACTCTTCGCGGAAGCATCCCACCGTCCCACCTGCAACATGTCTGGCAACACACATGATGCGGGGGACGGCGGCGCCACCGATGACGACATCGATGATAACATCCTTGCTGCCAATGCTCGTCACAGTGGCTCGATGTTGAAAGTGAGCATATCGACGATACTCCGACGACGACGATGCCGACGTCGACGACGACGAAAACGACGCCGACGCCAACGACGACGACGAAGACGACGACGACGTCGCCAACGAAAACGACAACGAGGGAGGAGGGATGACGACAACGGCGACAACGACGACAACGACGAGGGAGGACGGCGACGTTGCGAACGACGAAGAAGGAGGACGGCGACGCCGACGAGGACAACGACGAGGGAGACGGGAAGACGACGACGTCGACGACGACGACGGCGACGAAATAGGAGGGACGACGACGAGACGCCGACGACGGACGACGACGACGAGGGAGGAGGAGGAAGAACAACGGCGACAACGACGACGGAAACGACCACGACGCCAAAGAGGACGACGACGACGAACACGAGGAATGACAGAGGACGACGTAGGCAACGACGACGACGACGCGGGAGAAGGGAGGACGGCGACGACGACGACGACGACGACGCAAGAGCGCGCGCGCACGCTTTTGTTGAAAATCCGTGTTGCGAAACCTTGTGTTGTTGTAGGGCTTTTGGACACGATTTTGAAATCCTTCTGAAACCGATGGGTTTTGAAGGTGTTGGGCATACGCGCGGGACGACGCACGCGTCCGCATTTTGTCCCATTTTTGAAAAAAAAACTCGCGACGGCACACGCGCAAGAGCGTTCGACTGATTTCGACACGCGCTCGCGCGCGAAACCCGTTTGGTAGCACTTTATGAACATGTTGAAAAACCTTCTTGTTTTTCTCTTGATTTCGCAAGAGCTCGCGCGTAAGCTTGATTAGCAAATCAGTGTTGTGAAACCAGTGTTTTTGTATGTTTTTGGGGAACTCGATTGCGAAATCCTTCCGAAACCAAGGATTTTTGAAGGATTTCGGCATGCGCGCGAGACGATGCGCGCGTGCGCACTTCGTTTTTTTTTTGCGTAGGATTCGCGAAACAGTGTTATGTTGGAACAAAAAATGTCGCCGCATAGTGTTTTTCACAAAGAAACCTCAGGGAGGGGGGGGAGCCCGGCCCCCCGGGGATAGTGTAAATTCATAATTAGGTTGGACATGTGGTCAGAATCATACTTGGTTTACATACCCGAAAGGGGATCGGATAACGCCGGGGGGCGTAGAGTCTGTTTTCTTTTTAGAGGGGAGAATATATTTGGTCCTGTCCAATTGGTGTAAGCTATGTGGTGCAATCTAATGTGGAGCTACCCACGTGGTGCAATCCATGTGGCGCAATCGATTGCAATCGATTGCAACGCAACGGGTGGGTGTAACGGGGCGGCAGCGACGTGTGGCGACGGCGACAAAACATGCGGCGACCAAAGCCCAGGCGAAATGGAGCGGCGACGGACGGCGGCAACGGCCACAACAAGCGCGAAGACCGGCACCCAGGCCCAAAGGCAGCGGCGACGGACGGCAGCGACGAGCGGCGACTGCGACAACAGGCCGGCCAAATCGACACCCAGGCCCGAAGCAATGACCCCTAAATGCAAGCATTGTGTGGCAAAGAAGGGAGGGGAGAGATGATGGAAGAGGAGGATGAGGAGGAGGAGGAGGAGGAGGAGGAGGAGGAGGAGGAGGAGGAGGAGGAGGAGGAGGAGGAGGAGGAGGAGGAGGAGGAGGGGGGGAGGAGGGATGGGGGGGGAGCAGGAGGAGGAGAAGGATGGAGAGGGGAGTAGCGCGGGTAAGGAGGGAACAAGGATGAGGGAGGGAGGCAGATGGCAGGAGGGAAGACGAAGAGGGAGGGGTGGGGATGAGGGAGGAGGCGGGGGAGGGAGGAGGAGGGAGGGTACGCGCATCGGCCGGCTTGTTGGGCACATGTACCAACAAGCTGTTACACCAAGGGGGCACGGACGACCCAAACTTCGGGCCCACGGCAACGGCAACGGGCACACCGGGTCAGGCATCTTCTGGCCCAGATGGACAGGGAATGTCGAGCTTTTGTCCCGAAATGCTCGTGGCACGTGCTGGGACCTGCACTTGAGACTGTCTGGCATGACGCGGCCACACCGCAGGGCAGAGCTGAGCACGCAACCGGCTTTGATATATGGCGTCTCCCTCGCAGAAGTAATGACCGCGTTCCTATGTCAAACCCGCAGATGTGCAGAATGGAGAGGGGGAGAAGGGTGCTGAGGAGGATTCGATGCCGTTGAAGAGAAAGTGCGAAAGAGATAACCTTGTTCGAGACCCAGAGAACGACTGCTAATCTATTGCCGCTTTCTCTGCTGCCGGGGCTCAAGCCTTGGCTCTGTGGGAAGACATCTGCGATAGATCATTGCACGTCTGTCCCGAGCCATGGAGTCAGGGGGGGTCTCCACTTCTGATATGATGAAAAAGCTCGCCGCTATGCAAGAGCGGCTCGCTAAGGCCGAGAAGGCTGAGCAGCATGCACGGCAGCAGCAACTACGGGCAGAAGAGAAGCGAAGAAGCGCTGAACGCCAGCTTGATTCGTCACTCAAGCTCCGCTCATCGCTTGCATCGGCGTCAGACCGTGCTGCTAAGATGAAGACTGTGGATGTATGCTTCGTGGTCGATATCACTCAGTCCATGGACCCCTACCTTAACAACGTGCGCCAGAAGATCGTCGACATCAGCCACTGCATCCTGCGCATGATGGGTCCTGGAACCTCCACGCGATTCGGCTTCGTTGGGTACCGCGACTACGACGATGATGGCCATCTAGTCGTGATGGATTTCAACACAGATGTTGAACATTGCAGGCGATTCCTTGGCTCAATCGAAGCGAAGGGCGGTGGCGACTGGTGTGAGGATGTCGTTGGTGGTCTCGAGGCGGCGACGAAGCTTGATTGGACAAGCAAGGTGCGCATGCTGTACCTTATCAGCGGAACGCCGAATCATGGTTCTTTGGTCCCAATTCGCATCATGCGCCATGTGGGAAAGTGCCGCGTCCCATGTCTCGGCGCGCACACAGGAAAGTTCGATGGCCATCTTCCCTCCGAACCGCTCATCGTGCCGTTTCCCCCGCAACCCTTCGATCACCCCTGGTTATGAAGAGTTGACCCGGTAAGTGCATTCGAGCCGGTTCAGTCGTCAACGGGGGGGGGTGTTAGTGGTGGAGCGTTTCTGCCGTTATTCATCGTTCCAGGGGGGTCAATTTCGATCGGGCCCCCGTCATTTCTCCCAAGTGGGGGGTCTGCCTCCGCGCGATGTGTCAGTTGTCGGCTTCTGCTGCTGCTGCTGTTGTTGCTGCTGCTGCTGCTGCTGCTGCTGCTGCTGCTGCTGCATGCTGCTGCTGCTCCATGCTGCTGCTGCTGCTCGCACGGTTCCAAGCGGCCCCCAGAGGCTCCCAAAGGCCCCCAAGAGCGCCCCAAGACGCCCCCAAGAGCGCCCCAAGAGGCCCCCAAGAGAGCCCCAAGATTTTCTGTTTTTTCTTTGACCCCTCTGGGAGCTTTTGGTGGCCCCCAAAGGCTCCCAAGAGGCCCCCAAGAGGCCCTGAAGGGCCCCCAAGAGCGCCCAAGAGGCCCCCAGGAAGCCCCCAAAATTATTTCAGAAAAAGTAATGGAAATCACAATTTTCTAAGATGTCGGTGGACCCGCCGCTTTCGCCCCCTGTTTTGAACACTTTTTGGCGCGTCGCCGCGGCTTGTTTTTATTGGCCTGCGCACGAAAAAGCCACCCCAGGCCCGCCCGGAGGGACGTTCAGAAAATTTGCTGTTTTGGGGGTTCCACTATTCAGGGGACATTCCAAAAAGCTACAGTTTCGGCAGGCCCCATGAATAGTGGAAGCGGGGGCCGGGGGGTCCCAAGACGGCCAGAAAAGGACACCAAAATCGTCAAAGTGCGGCATTGGAGGCCCCATGATGGCCCCAAGGGGCCGCGATATTCCCCCAAGAAGGCGCCATATGGCTTCAATGGTTTCCCAGACGCTCTTGGGGGCTTCGGGGCCTGTATGCGTGCTGATGGGGGCCTTAAGGTGGGCTTCTTGGGGCCTTATGGGGCCATGTCGGGGGCCTTTTGGGGCCCTCTTGGGGGCCTTTGGGGGCCTTATGGGGCCATCTTGGGGGCATGTGGGGGGCCTTTCGGGAATATTATGGCCTCTAGGGTGGTTTGGGCCCTTGTCCAACGACTTGTGTCGTGCCGAGCCAGAGTGATTTGCTCATAAGATGATTTCGCAATGCGTCAAAAGCTTTATTCATCGCCGAAGTGGGGTGTTGTGTTTGAAGTTGGGTTGTTATTGTTCCAGAATCCCCCCTCGCGTGGCGCCGTTGGAATCGTTATTTATCGTTCCAGGGGGGCGATCTAGTGCTAGTCAGGTTTTTCATTCGTCACGGCTGAGGGAAGGTTGAGCGTTTCGCAATTTATTGCGAAGGCCTTACGGCCGGTGCCGCCGACCCTGGAGGGCGACCCATGCGTTCTCTAATGTGGCGGGGGGGGCCTCTTGGGGGTATCTTTGGGTCTCGTGTGGGGGGGGGTCGTGTTGGGGCTCGTCGGGCCCCCCGTCTGGGCACCCTGTTGGAGCCGTTTGCGGAGCCTCTGGGGCCATCTTGGAGGCATCTTGGGCGGTCTTGAGGCTCTCTTGGGTCATTTCGGGGCTCTCTTGAGGCTTCGTGGGCTATCTTGGGACAATCTTGGGGGCATTTGGGGCCGTCTTGGAGCGTCGGCAAGTTAAAACGGCGAGAACGCCAAACTCTGTCAAACGGCTGAGGGGAGGTTGAGCGTTTCGCAATTTATTTTTATCATTCAAGCCCGCTGCGACCAGGGTCCAGCGCTGCATTGCCGGGGGTGATACAGTCGGGGCCCTGGAGAAGCCCTTTTCCGTTGGGGAGGGGCTCCGTGTTCCTCAAAGTGTTTCACAGCTTGCCCTGGATTTCCCTCAGGTTCTCGATAGGAAAGCGAAGTTCAACTTATGGAAAAAAGGAGCCTCGTTCCTTATTGCGAAGGCCTTACGGCCGGTGCCGCCGACCCTGAATGGCGACGACGACGACAACGACGACGACGAGCGCTCTTGGGGGCCTCTTGGGGGTAGTTTGTGGGCCTCTTGGGAAGCTCTTAGGGGCCGCTTGGATGCCTCGTGGCGAAGTTCAACTTATGGAAAAAAGGGGCCTCGTTCCTTATTTAGGGTTCCTTAGGTCAACGCCCCGACGGTACCCCTCGTCGGCACAGGGACGTTCTTGCTTGCGCGCAGCGCTCGCCCTATGGTGGGGCACCCTGGAGCCACTGTCTCCTCCTCCTCCTCCTCGTCCTCCTCCTCCCCCTCCTCCTCCTCCTCCTCCTCTTCCTCCTCCTCCTCCTCTCCCTCCCACTCCTTGTCCTTCCCCTCCTCCCCATCATCGTCCCCATCCTCGTTTCCCTCTCCTCCTTCCTCGTGCTCCTGCTCCTCCTCCTCCTCCCCCTCCTTATCCCCTTCTCTCTCCATTCCCCCTGCTCCTTTTACTCTCCCCCCTGATGCTCAGAGACCATGTTCCGCCTGAGCCAGGTGGCGTACCTCAGAATGTTCACTACCCTCCCCTCCCCTCCCCTCCAATCCTTGTCCATCTCCTGCATCTCCTTCTTCCTGATTTTCCTTCTCCTCCCCGCTACGCCCCCTCTCCATCCTGCTGCTGCTCCTCTTCCTCCCCGCCCACGCGATGTTCTGCGGCTGCTGTCACCATCGCTGCTCCGCCTATTCCCCCCCTAACCCATCCACTCCTACTCTATGTCGCTCCCTCTCACTCTTCGTCGACGTCATCCTCGTCATTACGGAAGAGCGCCAAAGGAAGACCCCTAGGGTGGCATTAACGAGCCCATCCCTTTTATCCCTTGTTCAAGGGGGTATTTTCCCCTGCCCACCCCCCTCCCCCCTCTTTGAAGAAGGGAGGGGTTGGGAACCTCCCCCCGTCCCCGACAGAAGGCTTTTCTGTGGCCAGATGGGTTTCTCTGTGGCCCAGTGGGTTTCTGTATGTCCCGGTGTGCTCCGGAGTAAATAACTCGCCAAGTGCGGCGAAGGAAAGATCGGGATCCCGCAAAGGGGTGTGTGTGCCCCGGGGTGTGTGTGAGTTCGATCGCTTTGACACCGAACCGCCCAAAACAGACAGCCGCCGGCAGCTCCCGATGGTTGCCGAAAAGCGGGGCATGCGGGGGGCATCTGCTTGCGGCAGTTCGGTGCACCCACGGATCGAACTCATGCGCCCCCTCAGCAGGGTCACCCCCCCTTGAGTGGATCCCGAGAGGAGTCTGACTCCAGGCAGACAGAGCCCTGGGGCCCCCCACACAGCCGCAAAGGCGCGCCTCTGAATGCCATTGGGCCCTTCTCGGGTATCTGAAGAGCTTTCTTGGGGCCGCGGGAGACCCCCTTGGGCGTCTTAAGGGCTCCTCTTGGGGGTGGACAGAACCCACGCCCTGACACCTCGACTAGTGAGTTGTCCGTTTTCGGTTCCCGAGAGGGCGCCGCGGCCGTCATTTTCCAGGCTTGCGCCCGCCAGGTTTGGGCCCGAGGTCGTTTTCACTAAACCACGTTTTACCAAAGGGGGTTCTGTCCATCCCCGATTCTTGGAGTCTCTAGAGAAATCCCTGGGGCCTCTTAAGCGCTTCACGAGACCTCTTACGAGCCGCGTGGGGCTTCCTAAGCGATTATTCGGGCCTCTTAAGCCCTCCCTGGGGCCTCTTGAGAGCTTGCTGGAGCATCTGAAGACCTTATTAGGGGCCTCGCATTATGATGTTCAACCTACTTTAGCCTTGATCACCAGGAAGAATTTCGAGCACCAACAAAGTACCGAAACTCGGGGGTTTTCACGTGTCGGGCCCTGGGAGACTGTTTCGACACTCTTTTGATACTCTTCTGGGTGTTCGATGGGAACAATATACGTTTCGCATGCGTTTTTTTTCGGGGGCTCTTGGGCGCCCCATGATGGCCTGAATACGATCTCGGGACCACTTGTTGTAAGGAGAGGGGGATCTGAAAAAGATGTAAATTGCCAGCGGGTATGTTTTGCCTTCCTGAGGTTCTCGGTTCCATTCCTATGGCGAGGGAGAAAAGTTTACGGAAGACGGTGCCGAGATCTTCACTTATGACGATCACAGAAACACGAAGGACCAGTGGAAGATCGAGGACATTATGAAGCGTTTTCTGAACTTGGAAATCAAGTTCATATGCTTGGAGATCTCCGCTTCAACAGCACGGATGTTCGAGGACGGTGTTGGGTTGCCTGATGGCAACGCAGACTGGCATGAGGTTGCGTGCGGCGCTGTTTTTCCACGAGACTGTTTGGGCTATCCCTCTTTCTCCTCCTCCTCCGCCTCCTCCTCCTCCTCGTGCGTGGACGCTGGCTTCATTGGAGCACCCCCCAGTCAAGAGGTGAGGCCGCTTGCTCCCTGACACCGCCTGCAGAGGCCCCGTGACGGCGCCCCCCTTGGACGCACATGATTTGGCAGGCCCTCCTCCTCCTCCTCCTCCTCCTCCTCCTCCTCCTCCTCCTCCTCCTCCCCCTCCTCCTCCTCCTCCTCCTCCTCCCCCTCCTCCACAATTACTCAATATGAATACTACTCTCCCTCTTCCCCCGATGGCGGCCTAAAAGTAGTCGACCCCCCCCGCGCACTGTTTTTTAACACACAGGATTCCCGGGAGTTGGGTTTTCGCCTGCGTTTTTTTTCAAAATGTTGCTCTCGCTGAGGCGCCGGCCTCATTTCTGCTCCCGAATCGTTCCGAATCGTGCTCCCGCTGCAGCGTGGGCCTCATTTTCGGATCGGTGTTTGGCCTCCGTCGTTCAGGATGGCGTTCTCGCCCCAGCGCGGGCCTCTTTCTCGCGCGCCCATCCGCCCGCCACCACCGCGCCGCACCACCACCACCACCACCACCACCACCACCACCACCACCACCACCACCACAACCACGCACACACGCCCGAAACAAAATCCATGGACGTCCTGGGGTCAATGGTTGGGCTTCTCGTGGAAGGTTTCTTGTGGGCTGGCTGCGCGCAGACGTCGAGCCCAAGCGGTGCCTCGGGAGCAGGCGCCGGGCCCTTCCTTCCGGGGCCGCGCGAGGGAGAGCTGCGTCTTCCTCTGTTCGGGTGTTGCTAGAAGTACTTTATTGGTGAGTTTGATTGGTTTTAGGGTTTTAACAAATGGTCGCAGCCACGCAGAGGGCGTGCGTAGCGACGCCCCAAATGCTCGGTCTCCAGTACTTCTACGTGGCGGCGCCCCCGCAGGCGCGCAGAGGGCACGCGTGGCGACGGGGGCGTCGCCACGCAGAGCTTCTAAAGACCAAACGTTTTGAAAACCAATTGTTTCCATTACTAAAGTACCCCTGGCCCAAGGTACCCCAGGATTCTCGGGGTGGCCCAGACGGCCTCCAAGGCACCCCTCACGAGGCCCAGAGGGCCCCAGGGGCTCACAAGTGGAGCGAGAAGCTGGGGGCACCTTGGGCCAGGGGCACTTCTAGCAACACCCGATCTAGTCCCGTGCACGAAGAAAAGTCATGGAGGTGTGGGCGTCGAGTTTGTTTGTGCATCGGGGCTTCTCGTCTGGCTGTCTATTGGAAGCCTGTCGCCCACGCGATCGCATGCCGCCGTGCTGTGGTGCCTTTCGCCAGTCGCCCCTCGAGGTGTTCGAGCGTGCGTACAACAAGAGGAACAGGACCTTCGTTCTGAAGGTCCTTCCGATGACGGCAAGTCCGAATTCGTTTGCTTCGTCAGTTGCCAAAGCATCTTGGAGCAGCATCGAATCTTCGTGGCAGGTGCTCAGTGATGCGGCTCGGGCGGCCAAACCATCAGGGACTTGCAAGGATATCCCGCTCGACTACAAGGACATCGATTGGGCACAGATGTACGGGTGGGAGAAAATGTCCGTCCAGTTGGAGTCCTTCAAAGTCGATGTGTTGAAGGAGTCTGGTCACCCATGCGAGCGGATCGAAAAGATTACCAGCGACGTGCAAGAGGTGCGCATTGCGCCTAAGCCGTTCGGGAAAGGCGCGATGCGTTACGCATACGCAATGTGGAATGACACGATGAAGTCGAAATTGGTCGCAAAAGTTTATATGTGCACTAGTCCCAAGTACTGCTCCAAGGACGTCTACGAGGGCGACATGATGTCGCAAGCTTTCGCAAAGTACATGGCGAACGAGTTCAATAAGAAAGTTAAGAATCCACTCCAGTTTGTCCAGGCGCATTTTTCCATATACACACTTTCACACGTTGCAGACATATCAGCACACGCTCGCGATTAACGCTCAAGCAAGTATGTATGTACGATAAGTCATACATCGCAGTATACCATGTCTATGAGTGCACGCGTATCAGTACATAGTGGTACGCACATGTGATTTTCACGTGTAGCTCCAGCGATATCCACGAGCGCATGCACATACATGAACTGGTTCACGAAGCAGGCGTGCACACGATTCACATGCTTACTCGATTTCATGTCGGAATGCTGCGCGCACTGCGCATGAGGTTCAGGCTGGAAATCCCCAAGCAGTCTGTGGCCATGCCTCAGGACCAATTGTTAACGTGCTATATTGGACCAACGCACTGTCCGACCTTTGTTGTGCAAAGGCCTTACGGCCGAACCCGCCGACGCTGAGAATATAGCACATTGGGCACAAGAGACGGACATCGGGACGAAAGCAAGGGGCCGCGGCGGCTGTAAATGCGAGGGCGAAGATGTAATGGCCGTCGATCCATCCCGCTTTTGCTTTGCGCTTGGGTCGTGCCCCGAAGACCTTGGGGACATTCTAGGGGCTCTCACGAGGAGCTTCTTGCAGGGTCTTGGGCCTCTTGGGAGCCTCTTGGAAGCCCCTTGGGAACATCGTGGGCCTCTGGCGGGCCTCTTTGGGGGCCTCTTGGGGCGGGCTTGTCTTTTTCTTTGCTTCCCCCTCGTGTCGTTTTTTGTTGTTCCCCCTCGGGGCGTCGTCGGGAGGGTCTGGGAGTTTCTTTTTTCCCTCCTGGGGAGGGGGGGGGGGGGGCGGGGGAGGGCCCAGGAGCCTCGAGTCAGTTTTTTTCTCCCCCCCCTCGGAGGCTTTTTCTCTTCTCGAGTTTTTTGTTGTTGCTTTTCTTTCCCCCGGGGGGGGGGGGGCCGCGGAGGGGCCCGGGGGGCCTCGGGGCTGTTTTTTTTTGTCCCCCCTTCGGAGGCTTGTTGTTTGTCCCTCGAGTTTTTTGTTGTTTCCCCCCCCCCCTCGAGTTTTTCCCCCCCCTCGAGTTTTTTTCCCCCCCCCTCGAGTTTTTTGTTGTTTTTCCCCTCGGATGGGGGGGGGGCGAGAGCAGGGGGGGCGCGGGGAGGCCCCTCAAAGAGGGGGGGGGCGGGCAGGCTCTGGAGTCTCATGCCGTCTCGCATCCGGCGCGTGATGTTTGTGCCGCCAGCGCACGAGCGTGATGGTGATGATGAAGATGAGTTGGATGCTGATGATGATGCTGCTGATGCTGATGCTGATGCTGGTGGTGGTGGTGATGATGATGATGATGGTGGTGGTGGTGATGATGATGATGATGATGCAGATGAGGATGACGAGGATGATGATGCCGATGATGATGATGATGATGATGATGATGCCGATGATGATGATGATGATGATGATGATGATGATGATGATGATGATGATGATGGTGATGGTGATGGTGATGGTGATGATGATGATGATGATTCTGGTGATGATGATGATGATGGTGGTGATGATGATGATGGTGACGGTGATAGTGGTGATGAAATTCATGAGTGCGATTATGATGATGATGATGATTATGATGGTGGTGATGGTGACGGTGATGGTGATGATGCTGGTGGGGGTGATGATGATGGCGATGATGATGATGATGATGATGATGATGATGATGATGGTGACGATGATGATGATGCTGACGATGATGATGATGATGATGATGATGATGATGATGATGATGATGATGATGATGATGATGATGATGATGATGACGATGGTGGTGGTGGTGGTGGTGATGGTGGTGATGGTGACGGTGACGGTGATGATGATGGTGGGGGTGATGATGATGATGCTTCTGGTGATGATGATTATGGTGTTGATGATGATGATGATGATGATGATGATGATGATGATGATGATGATGATGATGATTATTATGATGGTGGTGATGATGATGATGCTGATGTTGATGATGATGATGATGATGATGATGATGATGATGATGATGATGATGATGATGATGATGATGATGATGATGATGGTGGTGGTGGTGGTGGTGGTGGTGGTGAGTGTGGCGATGATGATGGTGATGACGACGACGAAGACGACGACGATGACGATGACGATGATGAGGGGGCGGAGGAGGAGGAGGAGGAGGAGGAGGAGGAATTGCATCAGTGCCAGTAGCAGTAACAGCAGTCATGAACCATGCGCAGGGACCACGGGCTGGGAGCTAGGGAATGGGAGCTAGGATGAGGATGGAGGGAAATAAAGGACGAAAGAGAAGAGAGAGGAGGCGGGGAAGGAGGAGGAGGAGGATCATAGTAAACCCAGGATGCATCAAGGATTCTGCAAGACACCCTCCTGTCTCAAGACCCCTCCGCAGAATCTCTATACAAACGCTCCTTTTGCACTGCGGGAAGCGTTCCCTTGAAAGATAACGCCCCATCGGCCTGCCATTCAGTCCAAAGCCCCTTCTTGGAAAGATCCGCCCTCCATTCGTGTAGCGCATGTGTAAATATCGGGCTACTTGCGAAAAGTCCCGCCGCCGTGTCCGTCCAGCATGCTCGGCGTCTCGCGTTCGAGGGGGCAGCGGGTGCCGTTCTAACGAGGGGTGAACAACATGATAATTGATAACGATGATGATGATGAGGATGATGGTGACGTTGATGGTGATGATGATGAAGATGACGATGAAGAGAATGATTAGGATAATTATTGTGATGTGATAGCAGTGCCGTCGACGATGATGATGCTGATGATGGTCGTTGTTGTGATGATGGTGATGATGATGATAACTCGGTGATGATGGTTATTCGGACTCTTTGCGCGTTTCCACGCGGAAGAAATACCTGGAGACTAAAGTACGTACACATCCAAAGATCCCAATACCCTAATACTTCAAGGCCAGAACACCTTAATGCCTTAAGACCCTAAGGTCTCAATGCCTTATGACCTTACGACCATTATACTCTAAGACCCTAACCCTCTAATGCTTCAATACAACTGTGATGCAATTCCCTGAGACCCTAGGACCCTAGACCCTTAGAGAGAACCTAGAACTCCAAGACCATAACACCCTCAGACCCCAATACCCTAGTACCATATGTCCCTGAGCTACTAACACCCAAAGACCTTGATATCCTACGGCCCTAACACCAGAACGCCTCAAAACCCGAAGACCGTGAGGCCAGAACGCCCCAAGACCATAATACCCTAAGACCCTAAAGCGCCAAACCCTTAAGACCCTAACGTCCTCAAACCATCGAACCTTGAGAACCTAACACCCTAAGACCTTAAGGCCTTAAGAACCTAGCACCCTAAGACCCTACCGCCCGGACACTCCGAACACCCTAAGACCTTAAGGCCTTAAGACCCTAACACTTGAATGCCCTAGGACCCTTACCACCTGAACACCCATGGCCTAATATCCTAACACCCTAATTCCCTAATGCTCTTATACCAGAAGACCCTAGAACCGTAATGCCAACATGCGCGAACACCTTAGAACCCGAATAGCCAAATACTTGGATACCTCAATACCAGAAGGCCCTTTGAGCCATTTTGTCTCAAGCACCTGCTCGAGTCAAAGGCCTCCCAGCGCGCACGTGCGCGCCACAGATCCGCATTTGTCATTTGTTGCAATGGTCACCCTAGCGAGACTCCAGTGGCTGGTGCAGCAGCTGACGCTGGGTCGCAAGGCCCACTTCGTCGTGAACACCCACACGAACAAGATCGTGCTGCACATCCGGTTGTTGAGGGAGTGGAGCAATGAGATGTCCAATGGTTTCCTGGCGACGTGGCTCATGCACCTGATCGCCGAGTTCCCTGACATTGTCGCTGCGCATCATGGCCATAAGAATTCTGCTGGCGAGTGTATCGTTTCGCTGATTATCCGCCCTGCTCCCGCTGGAGGTTCTCATGCTCATACTCATGGCGGCGTTCGTGCTGATCCTCGCGGAGCTCCTCCTGCTGATGGCCGTGCTGTTCCTCATGGAGGTGCTGGTCTTCATGGCAATGGTTGTGCTAATACTCATGGGCGTGCTGATCCTCATGGCGGTGGTAGTGCTGCTCTTCCAGGTGCTGCTCATGCCGCTCCCCGCGATGCTGCTCCTCGTGCTGTTCCTTCACGTCGTGCTCGTTTTGCTCTTCGTGGTGGTGATCGTGCCGGTCCTCATACCGACCCTGCTGGTCGTCCTGATCCCCCTGGAGGCGTTCTTGCCGACCCTGCTGGTGAAGGTTGTGCCCGTGCCGCCCCCCATGAAGTTGGTAGTGCCTGTCCTAGGGCTGTTCCTCGAGCTGGTCTTCATGAAGCTGTCGGTGCTGATCCTAGTGCCGCTCCGCATGGCGCTCGTGGTTCCGACGATGCTATTCATAGCGCTGGTTCCCATGGAGGGTGTCTGACCAAAACTCGGAGTGGCGATGGTCATCGTGCGTTCCCCCCCGGGGAACAAGTCCAAGAGCGCTAAGGTAGACGCTGACCTCCCCGACGACGTCCTTGCAATCGTGCGTGAAGCCGATGAGTTCGACAAAACGTTCGACCCCGACCGATTAGTCAAGTGACCTTTCGTGCTGCTCTGTGCTCGATTTTACTGGTAAACTTGCCGCTCTGTGTACTGCATCGAATAACTCTGATATTATTGCCAACGATTGCGATTCATTGGCCCCAACATTGGTTGCCAGTCGAAACTGAGGAGAACAAAAAAAACAGAAGGCCCTCATACCCAAAAGCCCTAAGACCCCAGCGCCCTAGAGCACCAGTACCCCAACGCCCTATGGCCCTAATACCGCGATGCCCTAACGCCATACTATATTCGTACCAGGATGCCACCCATACCATAAGACCTTAACACCCTAGTACCACAACACCGTAATACCTGGAAGCCCACAGACCCTAATAACCTAATTTCCCAAGACCATAACACCGTAGGGCCCTCAGATTTCGAATGCCATATTTCTTAAGACATGAACGCTATAAGCTCCTAAGACCCTGCTACCCTACGGCCCTGGCACCAGAGCGCCTCAAGACCCGAAGACCTTAAGGCCCTAAGACCATAAGACCCCGAGGCTCTAAGGCGCAAACCCATGATACCCTAACATGCAAAATCCGCAGGACCTTGAGAACCTAAGGCCATCAGGCCCTGAGACCCGATCACCCTAAGACCTACCACAATGCGCTAATACCTTAGAACCAGAATGCCCGAGCACCATAACACATCAATACCATAAGGTCCTCGCACCCGAAGCCCGAAGACCCGAACACCCTGGAGCACCACGACCCTAACACCCTCAGTCTTCATTACCGCGATGTCCTAACACCATAATGCCTAAATGCCACGATACCACCAAAACCATAATATCAGAGTACCTTAGCGTTAACACCCTAGTACGACAACGCAGTAATACTTTGGAAACCTAAGTGCTTAATCTCCGAAGACTTGAATACTTCAGCACCATAATGCGACTTTAAGATCCCAACACCCAACGACCCGAATACCCTAACACCCTAGAGCCCCAAGACCTTAACACTCCAAGGCCCTAGTGCGCTGAAGCCCTAGCACCGAAACGCCCGAAGGCCTTCATACCCCAACACCCTAAAGCCCTAACGCCCAACCACCCTAACGCATTCATGCCCTAATACCACAATACTCTAATACATTAATACTTTCATCGCACACACCATACCATCCGGATACCACAATACACCAGTACATTCACACCCAAAGGTTTCAACACCGGAATATTCTAAAACTTCAATGCCGTAAGACTAAGATTCAAAGACCTCTCGACCCCAAGACCCTAACACCTCAGAGCCCTACTACCCTTAGACCCCATCGCCCTGAGACCGTAATGCCCTGATGGCCTGGCAGCATAACCCCCTACTGCCATGATGCCCTAATACCCACCCGCCCAGAAAATCTTGACACCTTGATGCTTGAACACCCGAACGTCTTAGTACCCTAATTCGCTAACGCGCGAACGCCCTGATACAGGAGTACCATAATACCCTCAGACCTAACTCACTAATGGTCTAATACCCGAAGCCTCTAAGGCCCAAATGCCCCAATACTCCAAGACCCCGGGACCCCAAGTCCCTGAGACCCAACGACCCTAATTCCCCGACGCCCTAACACCTTAGTACTGTAGTGCGCTGACATCTTCATACTATAGTGCCGAAGTGCCCCAATGCCCTAGAACCCTAAGGCCCTAACAGTTTAATATTTCAATACCTCCGTACCCTGCTACCTAAGACCCGAACGCCTGATAGACCATTGCGCCAAGGCCCTAAAACCTAGCACTTGTACCATCAGACCCTGACGCGTTATATCCTGACACCTGAATACCCTTGTACCCTAAGATCCTAAGGCCCGTAGACCTTAAGGCATTACGGGACTAGCACCGTACGGCCCTAAGGCCTCAACGCCCGAACACCCTGATATCTGTGGACACTCATGCCCTGAGCTTTTGAGACCCTAGCACCCTAAGACCATAATGCCGCGGTGCCCTAATACTTTCATATCCTCAAACCCTCAGAACCTAACGCACTAAGGATTTAAGGCCCGAAGTCCGTAACACCCCAATACCGAATGACCCTGACACCCCAAGCCTTTGAGGCCCAACGGCCCTCATACCCTAAGCCCCCGGGGCCCAGAAACCCTGACGCCCCGACACCCTAGCACCCTTATGCCGTAGTACGTTTCTATTTTCTTACCATAGTACCCGAATGCACGACTGCCTAGGACCCTGAGACCCGAATGCCCCAAGACTTCAATGCCTTAAGGCACTACGACCCAATGCCCAAAACATGATGCGCCACTACGCCAAGGCCCCACTATCATCGGACAACAATACCGTAAGACCCTACGGCCCTTGAACCTACTACTTCAATGCCCTCAGACTCGAATCCGTTATATCCTAGCACCTGAACGCCCTAGTACCCGAATGCTCTCGTACCCTGAGGCACGAAGGCCCTCAGGCCTTACGCGTCTAGTGCCCCGAGGCCCTAAGGCCCCATGCCATAAGGCCAAAGGGCCCTAAGCTTTTAAGGCCATGGTGCCTTCAGAGCCTGAGACCCTAAGACCCTCAGGCCCTAATGCCCGAAGATAAGACCCAAAGACCAAACCCCCATTAAGGCCCTCGTACCTTTAGAACCTAATACCCATCAAATCTTAACACCCCAAGGCCCTGAGACCCGAAGGCCCTAAAGCCTGAGACACTAGCACACCGAAGACCTTAAGACCTCAATGTCAGAACGCTCGACGGCCCTAGGGCCCTAAGGCGTTAAGACCCTACGACCCCAATGTCCTAAGGCTTTAAGACCCTGATGCCTCGAGGCTCTAATGCCCTAAAACTCGAAGGCCCTGAGCCCCCAAGACCTCAAGACACGAAAACCCTAAGACCAGACTAGCCGAATACCTTGGCACCCTGATGTCGTAATACATCAATGCCCTAATACCATTCGGCCCCAATTCCCGAATGGTCTCAGAGCAGAACGCCCGATGACCAGAAGACCCCTAACACATGATGCACGGATGCCCTAGGACCCTATTGTTTCAAGGTTTTGGTGCCTTGATTCCCTGATGCCATGATGCACTGGTATCCTAGTACGGCCATGCCCTAAAACATGGGTGCCCTGATGCATTACACTCTAACACCTCGATAGATTGATACCCTAAGGCGCGACTACCCGAACGCCGTATATTGTAGTACCTTAGTACCCTCGTTTTCTGATACGTTAATGCCTTAGTACCTTAAAACCATGATGCCCCGAGACCCTGAGACCCTACTGCCCGACGGCGCTAAGACTTCAAAACACGAATACCCTAAGGCCCTAACACCTGGAGGCCCGAACATTCAAAACAAAACAAAAACCTTAGGACCCTGGCCCCCATGAGACCCCAACGCTTCAAAACCCCAAGACCCAGAGGCCCGACTACCCTAAGAACCTAATACCATGACACCATACAGCCTAAGACTCGAGGGAGCTAAGACCCGAAGGCCCTCAGACCCCGAGGCCCTCGTACCCATAGACCCCGACGCCCTATTGCCCTAATGCCCCAGTACCCTAAGGCTCACATGCCTTAATACCCTAAGGCCGTGAGACTCTAATGCTTAAATGCCTGAATTTCAGATTGCAATACCCGAACACCTTAAAACCCTAATTCGTGAACACTCGAATGCCCGCCTCAATGCCCGAAGACCCTAAGCCCCCGAGGCCGTAGGACTTTCATGCCCTAGGACCCTAAGTCCCGAAGGCCCCAATGTCTGAATACCCCAATGCCCCAATGCCCCAACCCGACGACCCGAAGACCCTAACGCACTAAGACCCTCGCACCCCAAGACCTTAAGCCCTTCATACTCTCCTACCATGACGATCTCACAATTTTATGCACAAACATCTTAATGCCATCGGAGGTTGGGGCGTGAGATCGCAGTGAAACGGAGACCCCCCACCGGGAAATCGGTTTCGGTTTCGTGTTCGTGTCGTGCGTGCGGGCGAGGCGAAGCTGCGCGTGATCCTCCTGTAGCTGGGCCGAAGTAGGAGCGAAAGTCCGTTTCTTCTGTTGCATCTTCGGGGGACCTCGCCTGTCCCAAAAATTTGTGTCTTTTTGAGGCCCGACGCGTGCTCCATGCGGACTCGACGCGGATTTGGCGTGGATTCGACGCGGATTCGACACGGATTCGACACGGATCCGACGCGTCCGACATGGATTCGACACGGATTCGACGCGGACAGGGCCGCGACGGGACAAGGTCCCCCGAGGATGCAACATAACGTTTCCCGTCCGCCGGTGGCTGGGACTGGGCCCGCCGGTGGCCCGCGGGTGCGCGGCCAGCGGCCCGCGGTGTCCCGCCGGTGTCCCGAGGTGTCCCGTTGAGTGAGATCGATCGTGAGATCGATCGTGAGATCGATAGTGAGATCGACAAGTGTCCCGTGGTGTCCCGTGGTGTCCCGTTGAGTGAGATCGATAGTGAGATCGATGGAGTCAGATGTTGGTTCCCCCCCTCTCCCCCCCCACAACCTCCTTCTCACCCGAAGAGTGGTCGTATAGGTACTATACTAGCACCCTATTATTATTCAAATGCCATCATACCCTACCACCCTAAGACTCCAAGGCCGTAAGACCCTTCTCGCCGAATACCTTGTACACCACTGCCCGAATACCCTAAGACCGTAAGTCACCGAGGCCCAAGACCCTAAGACTCTAGCACCCGAATACCGTAATACACGAATTTCCGAATACGCCAATATTCGGATACCCTAAAACCCGAACGCCCTAATGCTTAACACCCTAATGCGATCATACTCGAATGCGCTAATAGCTTAATATGCTAACATCTGAAACATATAAATCCATACCATAATACCAGAATGCCCCAAGACCCTCAGACCCGAATACTCTAGGGCCCCAAATCCGTAAGACGACCCTAACACCCTAATACCTTATGACCACAATGTGCGTTTCGCGTGTCCAGGCCACCCTGAGGGGCACGTAACATGGTGTCCCCGAGCTGGGGCCGTGTGTACTTATGTGCCCAGGCAACCCAGAGGTGCATCTAACATGGTTGCCCTTTAGCTGAATCCGTGCTTTTTACGTGTTCAGGCCTCGCAGTGTGGTATCAGCCGTGCTGGGCCTACATGTTTTCGCATGCCCTGGCCACCTAGGGTGGCATCGCACCCTGAGACCCAATGCCCTAAGACCCTAACCCCATCGCAGGCCTAAGACCCAAGGCCCTCATACCCCAAGACGCTGAGATCTTGAAGCCCCGAGACTTTACCACCCCGACACCCAAACGCCATGATGCCTTAGTACAATACGCTGATAACTTCATACCAAAATGTTATGGTACCCGGGCACCCCCATACCCGTAAGACCCCACTCCCTTCATACCTTAATCCGTGAAAATGTTGATTGCCTAAGGCCCTGACACATCATACCTCAATGCCCCAAGTCCTTAATACCACAATGCCCTAATGTTCTGCGGCCCTAAGACCCTGAGACCCTAAAACATAATTCCTCAATGCCCCGTTACCAGAATACCTTAATACCTTCACACCGTAATGCCATTACACCCTAGGACCCTAAGGCCCAGATACCTTGAGAGCTTAAGACCCTAAGAGCGAAACGCCCTGGGGGCGAAGACACCCCAAGACCGCAACGCGTAATGCCTTGAGACCGTGAGACCCTCGGACCCGAAAATCATCACAACACCTTAGGACCCTAAGGCCCTAAGGTTTGAATACCCTAAGGCCCTAAGACCCGAAGGCGCCAAGGGCCTAAGGCCCCAAGGCTCTATCACCCTAAGGCGCCAAGACCCTAAGACACCAAGACACGAATACCCTAAGACCATAAGACCCTGATACACTAATACACAAATACGCGAATGCACTGGTGCCCTGATAGGTTATACCTCGATACACCAAGACCCTAAGCCCCTAATACCCGGAGAACCCCCCCAATACCCAAAGGCCCTGATGCCCTTAGGCCACCGGACCCGAACACCTGATACCTCAATGCCCTAGGACCTTAAAGCCCCAGCGCCCTAATACCCTTATACCTTAATACCCGAACACCCTACAGCCCTAAGACCCAAAGACCCGAGAAACGTTCAACTGCCAACGCCCTATTACCCTAACACCCTAAGACATTGAGACCCCCACACCTCATTTCGCAATTCCCCAAGGCCCGAAGACCCTAACACCCTGTACCCGAAGACACAAATGCCTCAATACCCTAGCCCCCTAATGCTCTAATGCCCCAATCTCTAGTAACATAGCTCTCTAAGACTCTGGTACCCTAAACACATAAGGTCGTAGGACTCGAATTTCCGCAGACCAGAAGTCCCTAAACCCGAATGCCGTAAACCCTATGACCCTAAGATCCGAACACCCTACAGCCCTAACACCTTAAGACCAGAAAGCGTAAGACAATCAGGGTCATCATCCGGAGACCCTGAGACCCTAAGACCCTATTGCATGAAGGCCTAGAACCCTGACGCGCTAAGGCCCTCAGACCTTACTACCCTACGACGCTGAGAGCCTGCGACCCGAAGTCTCGAAGACCCAAAAACCTTAATACCGTAACACCCCACACCCTCATGACTCATGCCCCAATACCCCAAGACCCCAATGCCCTGATACCCCCAAAGTGTAAGACCCGAATACCTACATGCTTTCACACCCTTATGCGCTAATACGCTGAGAAACTAACACCCGAATGCCAGAATACCCGAACACCCTAACACCCGAATGCACTAACACCCCAATGCCGTCAGGCCCTAAGGCCCGAAGACCCTGGCACCCGCAGGCCCTAAGACTAGATCACCCTAGGACCTTAATACCATAATGTCCTGATGCCTGAATGCCTGAATGCCCTAATACCGTAAGACCTCAAGACTGTGAGGCCCTGGGACTCTAAGACCCTAATACCCTAGAGCCCTGATTCCCCAAGGCCTTAATATTCTAAGACCCTCACACCATAAGACCCTATCGCCCTGAGACCCGAAGGCCCTAATGCGTGAAGACCCCAAGACCCGAATGCCCTAGATCGCGAAGACCCTGAGACCCAACGACACCGAATCCATTATATCCTGAGACCCGAAGACCCGAATGTCCCAAGACCCTAAGACCATGCATTATAATCCTATCATACCATAATACCGAATACCTTAAGACTAACACCTTGGTGCCAGAACGCCCTGACACCATAATACCATAATATTGTAATACCCTAATACCGCAGACCTAACAAACCCTAAGACCCTAACACCTTCAGACCCGAATACCCAACTACCCTCCGGCCCGAATATCCTACGGCCCCCAGACCCATGACCTTGAAACCCGAAGACCCGAAGGCCGTAACGCCCTAATGCCGGAATGCCTTAGTGTCCCAGAAGGCCGTACGTTTTTCGCACCTTAGGACACTGAGACCTTAAGGCCATAATACCAGGAACCCACTGCCCGAATGCCTTAAGATCCTAAGACTTTGACCCTAATGCCCTAAGGCCCTAAAATCGCAACGCCCTAATAATCCAATGACATAAGACCTTAAGACCAGAACGCCACTGCCTCAATGCCCTGAGGCCAGAATGCCCCAGTGCCCTACACCCTATGTACGAGTACCTTAGCACCAACATACCCCAATTCACTGATACCCTCATGCCCCGATACCTTAATACGGCTCGAGTACCGTAAAACCCGAAGACCCTACTACCCGAAGACCCTAATGCCCTAGGGCCCTACGACCCGAACACCAATAGACCACAAGGCCCTAAGGTCCGAACACCCTGAGGCCCTAACCCCCGAAGACCAGAAAACTGATATCCTATCGCGCGAATCCCCTGACACCCTGAGCCCTTGAGCCCCGAAGACCCTAAGACCCTAAGACGCGAAGGCCCTGGTACGCTGAAGCCTAAGACCCCAGTGCCTCATGCCCTAAGACCCTAAAACGCTAAGATCACGAGGCCCTACGCCTATAAGAGCATAAGACCCTCAGGCCCTGAGTCCTTACGACCCCGAGACCCGAACGCCCGAGCGCGCGAAAACCCCGATACCCTGAGACCGTAATGCCTTGACCCCAAGACCGTAAGACACTAATACCTAAGTTCCCGAATACCATACTACAGTAATACCTGAATCCCCTAAAGCCCGAATGCCCGAATACCCCCGACACCCCAATAGCCTAAGCCACGAAACCTTAAAGCCCTAAGACCCTAAGGCTCAAAGACGCGATCACCCGCAGGCCCGAAGACCCTACTACCCTGGGACTAATGCCCTAAGGCACTAATGCCCTGAGGCCTTAAGACACTAAGGCCGTGAGACCCTAAGACCATAGTACTTTGGGACCAGAATTCCTTAAGACCCTAATGCTCTAAGACCCTAGTACCCTGAGACCCTCAGGCCCTAACGCCTGGATGCCCTAATACCCGACGACCCTAATACGGTAAGACCTTCAGACCTTAATATTCTAGCGCCCTAAGACCCTAGGACCCAGAGGCACCACTACCCTCAGACCCCAGGACCCTAAGGCACCAAGACCCGAAGACCATGATACCCTAAGACCTTGGCGCCTCAAGGCCCTAAGACCCTAAGCCCTGGTGCCTCAGTGCTCTCCTACCATCAGACCCTAACGCCATCATTCCCGAACGCCCTAATACCAGAATGCCCCAACACCCCAATACCCTCCCCTC
>CAUYUJ010000796.1:72500-109314 GCA_963575745.1 Prorocentrum cordatum
CGATTGTCCTCGACGTCCGATTTTCGTTGACATGCGATTTCCGTGCACTTCATCGGTGATGTTCGTTTGCATTTGCGATGGTCGTCAATTTGTCGCGAGCTGGCTTGCTCGGAATGGGCTTCCTTGCAACAACGCCGGCAACACAAAGTGCGCCGGAAGCGAATCCATTGCATTTTACTCTTTCGAGGCTTTACGCAGGGGCCGCCACGCGCGCGCGAATTAGAAATATTCAAAACCTATTACCAGAGATCATCTTCGCACACCTCTTGTCCGTTCGCTGGGGCGGTAAACTGGAGCCCCAGTGGGCCTGGACCGAGCTGGAGCGCCCACCCGGCCTCCCCGGCTCGCCCTTCCCGAACCCCTCCCCCCGAAGAGGGGAAACATATCCACTCATCATCATCATCATCATCATCATCAGCAGCAGCAGCAGCAGCATAAGCAGCATCATCATCATCATCATCAGCATCACCATCATCAGCATCATCAGCATCAGCATCATCACTATCAGCATCACCATCATCATCAGCAGCATCATCATTCCAATCAGTCAACCAAGACAGAGTATCCAGGTAGGTGTTGACGTGATACTGTTCACGATTACAAGCAACCTCTCGTGGGCTCTTCGCAGCCGCCATGGCTGATATCACATCCGAGGGTCAACCACTATCAGGAGGGAAAGAAACACACAGACACAATTAATCGTCGATTCCCCAGAAAAATACAGGAAAATATGGGAAGTGGGGGGGAAGACAAAAACCCAGAAAATATTGGAAAATATGGGGAATCTTTTTATTTGTGTGTATTTATTTGTGTGTCCTGGGGCCCCTTCACACTACCCAGTAGGTTCAGCATATCGATGTCGGGCATCATCTCCTTGAGCTGGCAAAGGTGCAGTTCGTGGGAGATGCCGTCCATCTCGTTGTGACCGCAAGGCGCCCCCCCCACGCGGGGGAAAGAGTGCCACGAGGATTGGCCCTAACGTAGACCCAGCTGCTGCGCACCCCCCTCCTCCTCCTCCTCCTCCTCCTCCTCCTCCTCCTCCTCCTCCTCCTCCTCCTCCTCCTCCGCCCCATGGAACCCCCGGCTGGGTGCAAGAGGGTCTCCTCCGATGGGCACCCCACCCCGCTTTCCCCTCTTCTCTCTCTTCCCTCTGGACTTCCCCATACAGTGCCATTTTTGTATACATGCTCCGCGTGCGGACCATGTATTAAACATGCAGGGATCTAGTATTAAAAACAACGATGAGTCCATGCATCGATTTATTCATACATTAATTATGTATTAAACATCCAATGTATTAAACATCCTATGTATTAAAACCTGCCCTGAATGGGCGTCGAGCCTCCCCCCGCCCCAGAGCTGCTGCGCGCCTCCCAAACGTCCCGCCGTGCCGCGCCCCCTCCGGCCGCTGCGATCTCCACGTCTCCAGCCACTGCCAGCCTGCTTTTGATCCGTGCGCCCCTTCTGGGACACCTCTCTTGGCATCGCTCGGATGCGTGCATTTTTCCTTCGGCGAGGACCATCGAGGGACATCCTTGATCATGTGGCGAAAAAAACACGCACGAAACCGAAAAAAAACACGGAATGGACGTCCGAGCGATGGCCAGCTCTTGAAACCCTCTTGGGCCGTCTTGGGGGCTTCGTGGGCCGTCCTGGGGCCCTCCTGGGCCCTCTCGGGACTTCCTTGGGTCGGTACTGGCGACCTCCAGGGCCGTCCTATCTTGAGGCCTTCTTGGGGGGGCCTCTGCAGCCGTCTCGAGGCCATATCGGGCGCTTGTGGAGCGCTCGTCGGCCGCTTCGGTACCCTATGACGATTGTGTCGCCCCCCACTAGTTTCAGGAGGGGAAAACACACACACACACACACACACACACACACACACACACACACACACACACACACACACACACACACACACACACACACACACACACACACACACACACACACACACACACACACACACACACACACACACACACACACACACACACACACACACACACACACACACACACACACACACACACACACACAGACACAATTAATCGTCGATTCCCAAGAAAATATGGGAAAATATGGGAAGTGGGGGGAAGACAAAAACCCAGAAAATATACGAAAATATACGGAATCCTGTTATTTGTGTGTATTTATTTGTGTGTCCCAGGGCCCCTTCATAGTTGCATGTGGCTGTTGCTGCGCGCAAAACTGTCCAGGCGCAGCTCCTCAGCGTGGTGTCTGCCAGCTCGCGCCAGGAGGGCAGCGTGATGTGCGTCGAGCCCTACATGCCGGGAAAGTACGTCAAGCAGACGAACAACAGCAATTACGTGGGCAAGGACTCCGAGCTCGCTCAGGCTTTCAGCCACTTCACCTGGCACTATTCTGGCGGAGATATGATGGTGACAGACATCCAGGGGGCTCGCATCTAACAGCCTTCGGCCCATCCCGCCACCCGCCGCCGTGCCTGGGTCGTGGGTCAGACAAGTGTTGTGCAGTCGGACCGAGGTGTAAGATCGAGGCCGGTTCGGGGAGGGTACCCCCACGTTCTTCGTGCTTGTCGGAGGCTCTTGTGCGCCCTGGGAGCGGCATCCTCGAGGTGATCTTAGGGCTCGAAGATAGCAGCAGCAACAACAACATATGTTGGCCGGCGGGGGGCCTCATGTTCTTGAAGGGTGCTCTCCTGCCCCAGGTCCGGCCGCGTGCCCCTCGGGGTCTCTCAGGAGGGAAAGAAACACACAGACACAATTAATCGTAGACTCCCCAGAAAAATACGGGAAAATATGGGAAGTGGGGGGGAAGACAGAAACCCAGAATATATCGGAAAATATGGGGAATCTTTTTATTTGTGTGTTTTGATTTGTGTGTCCTGGGGCCCCTTCAAGGGTGCTCTCCTGCCCCAGGTCCGGCCGCGTGCCCCTCGGGGTTTCTCGGGATGCCTCTCGGGGCCTCCTGTGCCGCAGCCGCCCGGGGGGGCTCCTGCGCCACCTGGGCCGTCGCCGGCTATGATCGGCGACGAGCGAGAGGGGAAGTGCGAAGGAAAATTCGGAAGCAAATCGTGGGAGCTTTGTATACCCTCGTCATTGCGTCTTTAGCGTCGACTAGCGTCCATTAGCGTCTGTGAGTCGATGAGATAGCGCCGACTTAGCGTCGGTTCGTGTCCAGTAGCGTCGAATTGGCGTCGATTTTGCGTCGACTAGCGTCGATTCGCAAGAACCGAAAAGATGGTATGGGAGGCTCCCGTGAGTTGCCACCGACTGGGGGAAGTGAGAACGAAGACGGCTTTCTCATATGGCGGCGGGGCTTCTCAGAAGCCCTCGCGCCTTCCGAGAGGTTTTTCTGTGTCTTCGGGGACGGCTCAAACGCTTTCTCAGAAGGCCGAGGAACTTCCGAACCTTCTGGGAAGGCCTTCTCCTTCTCACTTCCCCCCCCTCGTTCGCCGCCGATATGAGCCTCGCACTGCGCCTGGCGGAATCCCGCCCGAGGCGACCTGCAGCTCCTGCAATTTGGAGGCGTTTGGGGGCCCTCCGGGGGCCGATCGGTGGCGCGCTCGGGGTCTTGGGGGCCACCTTCGGCGGAAGTGATCCCAGTGCTTCTTCAAGATTCGCTTTCCCCCCTCTTCGGGCTCTTTGTGGGGCCTCTTGGGCCGTCTTGGGGGCTGGTCTTGGGGCCCTCTGTGGAGTTCTCATCTTGGGGGCCCTCTTCGACCGTCGAGGGGCCCTCTGGGGGGGGCATCATTGAGCGATCCTGGGAACGTCGTGTGCCATCTGGGAGCGTGCAGAGCCCGAAAAGGCGAGGACACCAGAGTGTTTCATTATTCCGACGGAAGGACCCCGCATCATAATATGTTCGACAGCCTCGGAATATCCTGCTTCTCCTTTTCCTCCTGGCTCCTCCTTTTCCTCCTGCCTCATCCTTTTCCTGCTGCCTCCTGCTTGTTGTTCCTCCTACCTCATCCTCCTGCCTCCTCCTCCCCATGCCTGCTCCTCCTGCCTCGTGCCTCCTTCTGTCTCCTCCTCCTGCCTCCTCCTCATCCTGCCTCTTCATCCTGCCTCCTCCTCCTCCTCCTCCTCCTCCTCCTCCTCCTCCTCCTCCTCAATTCATATGTTTCTCCTCCTGCCTCCACCTCCTCCCCCTCTTCCTCCTCCTCCTGCTGCCTCTTCTCCCACGTGTTTAAGTGTGGGCACACGAAGAATCCGAAGTGACTTACAGCTGATTCTGGGCATGCGAAATCAGGCCCTGGAGTTGATTTCTGGGAAGGCAAAGTGCACGAAGTGGTCCCCAGGCATTCGAACACAGCACTGGGAATTGAATTTGGGCGGCTCGATAATCACACAACAAAGTGTTTTTACAGGTTTGCGGATGACCGCCTCGGATTAGTAACGTGAGGTGCGCGCGGTAGAAGGAGGGGGCTGCCACATGAGATTTCTTTGCAATTGACTGAGACGAGGCTCCCGTTCGAAACGTTCTCAAGATGAGTGCGTGTGTGCGCGCGCGTGTGTGTGTGTGTGTGTGTGTGTGTGTGGGTGAGTGAGTGTGTGAGTGTGTGTGTGTGTGTGTGCATGTGCGTGTGCGTGTGCGTGTGTGTGTGCGTGTGTGTGCGGGTGCGGGAGTATGTGAGCGATTGCTTGAGCGTGGTGGTGAGTGATGATCTTGATGGAGGCGGTGAGAGAAGCACCATCGGAAAACAAAGGCGGTGATGACGATGGTGATGATGGGGATGATGATGGTCATGGTCGTGACGTGAAAATGAATTTATTGTGTTGGTTATAAGGATGAAGATGAAAATGATGAGTGTGAAAGGAGGGGGGTGAGGTTTCTGCGGGTCCCGTTTGTAATGTGGGGAACAACTTCACAACCAAGTCCATGATTCTGATGTTTGCGAACCCTTCGGGGGGGCCATTTTGGAGCGCTCTTGGGCCATCTTGTGACCCTCTGCGGGCGTCTTGAGGATCTCTGGCCTATGGGAAAGTCACGCGAGGCGCCCCTGGAGTCAGGCGGCGACCCCCAGGAAATCGGGGGCAACTGGGCCATCGGTCTCTTAAAGGGCAGTTGCAGTATTCAATGCAGCGAGTTACACGGGACCTGAGGACACTCCATTCAGTGCCTACGGCACGGTGGCGGATTCTAGAAAATCTTGATCCGTCGATTGGGGCTCGATCGGGCCCCCTGTTCTGGCCATGCTGTCGATCGATCGAGATGAGGGTGGCCGATTAGACCTTCGATCGGCGGGGCTGCGAGCTTCATGGGATGGATCTGGCCAGTCCCCATCAGGGGCAGGATCAGGATCGAGCTGTGGACCAGCTTTGACCACTGCGGTGTTTCCAAGGTTCGGGGCACCCTCACTGATCCGCAGATCCACTGCGCAAAGAACGTGTTCGGCCGCGGAAATCTTGGCACGGAGGGCATGGATGCATTCTTCATGGTGCACAAGTGCGGAGAGACGTGCAAGCACCTGCGTCTGAAGGAGAACCCTCTGCAATTGCCTGGAGAGAACGAGGTCCCGCCCGGCTTCTATGCCCGCACCGCTCCTGGCAATCTGGCCTCGAGCGCCTATACGATCCGAAAGACAGCCGCCGAGGCTTTGACAAGCGAGTCGGAGGACGCTGACTGGATTGCGGGCTTGAGGCTGGCCTGGCCTAAGAGTGGGTCGGGGGAGCCAGTGGTCATCGACGTACATGGGGAGGTCCTTGTCCATGTCATCGAGGAGGAACCGGAGTCTGGGGGGGGATACTCGTGGCAGGCCAGGGTGGCACGTCTCCGGACCTTAGGCCAGGTGCCCGATGGAGAAATGCTCGAGCTGCGCAGGCGCGGAAGTCCTCGGCGTCCTCGGCGTACCGCGAGTGAGAAAGTTCTTGAAGTGGGGTTCTCGCTGATCTACGTGGGCCAAGTTTACATCAAGAACTTGACTCGCCTGGATATACTCCAGCTCCTTGCTGAGTACAGGGAGAACGTAGGGAATTGCTCGCTGGTGTTCGCCCACGGGGATAGGATCTCAACGCTAAAGCGTTTCAAACACCTCTTGCACAAGCCTGGAAAGGCAGCTTTCGGCGATGAGCTTGATGTCAGCAGTGACGGGCAGAAGTATTCCAAGAGCAAAGGTGTTGAGGATGATGCGGATTGTTTTCAGTGGTTGTGTGGGGGCAAGTGCGGCTCATACGTCACCCGTCGAAAGGACCAGTACAAAGCATCTCACGTGATCCCAAGCGAAGTATTCTGCCGCAAGTGCACGCTGAAGGTCAACAAATCATGGCGTGGTAAACAGTGTGCCACTCCAGACTGCCAATTTCTCGTGACGTATCGCGAGTTCGTGTGTACCTTGCACGGTGTACGTGAGCCAGACTTTTGCAAGCGATGCGACACGGGTCTTGATCGGCCGATTCAGGGGCTTCGCGTCTCCACGTGGCGCCGTAAGAAGTGCGAGCAGTGCAAGAGCCGGATCGACTACACCACGGATGGCCCACCGCCGCCTGCAGTGTGCGAGGATTGTACGTGGGCGGGGCAAGACGATCCCGAGCCAGAGGACCTGGACACCGGTGACGAAAAATTGGAGAAGGAGGACGAGAAGGAGTGGGAGGTGATGGACTATACGAAGTGGAAGCAGCACGAGAAGGCTGTTCAGAAGACACCCCAAATGACCAAGACATGCAGCCAATGCAATAAGGATTTTCTTGCGTCAGCGGCTGTTGAGTACCAGTGCCAGACCGGCAATCATAAATTCATAATTTGTGAAAGTGCTGCATGCCAGCGTGCTTTGGCCAAGCTGGGCGAGGATCTTTGCAAGCAGAGTGGAAAGGCGGGCAAAAAACACTTGGACTTCGCCAAGCATCGTGGCAAGTACTGTTGCCCTAGGTGCATGTTGGTCCTCACGGAGATCTGAACACCGCGCTGGCGAGCCAGATCTTATTGTGAAGACCTTGCGGCCGGCGCCGCCGACCCTGCGTGCGGGGAGGGCAGAGGATATGGAACAGGTGGACGAGGAGGAGGTGGGGGCGGCGGGGAAACCTCTATGTAGACAGCGAGATCGATTGTCTGATAGTCTCAAGCATGTCTGACAAGATCTAGGCGTCTTCTGCCCATCCCGCCACCGCGGCGGAGTTGTGGGCGGCAGGCTTCTCTCGGGAGGGGAAAAAACACAATTAATTGTCGATTCCCCTGAAAATATTGGAAAATATGGGAAGTGGGGGGGAAAACAGAAACCCAGAAAATATGGGAAAATATGGGGAATCTTTTAATTTGTGTGTATTTATTTGTGTGTCCCAGGGCCCCTTCATTCTCAGATGCTCGGTCGGATGTCGCGGGAGGCCACTCGGGGGCCTGTTCGACCAGTTTCGAGGCTTCGTGGGGGGCCCGTCAGATTTCTTCGTGGGCGGAGCCCGGCCCTCAGGGGCAGCGATATGGGGGGGGATGGGCTCCGGGTGGGACGCATCGACCTCCCGATCGCCCACTGATCGCCGATGATAAGGGGCCCGATGGCCCGAACCTGCCCAGGAGCGCGCGGATTCGCCATCAGGGGCCCATCGCCGATCTATCGGCGACGGATCGCCGGTTCCAGGTCGATGTGTCCCCCCTGTGCCAGTCCCCCTCCCCCCCTATCGTTGCCCCTCAGGCCCCCGGGGCCCTGGTCCCACGCCCCTTCCCCCGTCCTCCTCCTCCTCCTCCTGATCATCCTCCCTCCCTACTGCTTCCCTCCTCCCTCCTCGTCCTCGTCCTCCTCCTCCTCCTCCTCCTCCTCCTCCTCCTCCTCATCATCATCCTCCTCCTTCCCTCCCTACCCGCCCAGAGAGCCCCAAAAGGGTCCAAGAGGTCATCGAGACGGCCCGCGAGAGCCCCAAGAAATATAGTTTCAGGATGGCCTCGAGCCCAAGAAGATCCAAGGGGGGTCCAAGAGGTGCGCCAGGAGGGTTGCAACATACCCAAACCACACATGTTGTTTATATCTGTGCCGGATTTCCGCGTCCCTACTCCAGATTTCGTAATAAAAGGAGGGGGGTCTCATTTCGGGGGGGTCTCTTCCAGGCTATCTTGGAGGGCCTGGGGGGGTCTGGGGACGATGTTCTGGAGGGTTCTCCCACGGGGGGGGGGTCTGAAATGGCTTGTCTTGGAGGGTCCAGACCCCCTCCCTTTTATTACGAAGTCTGGAGTACTTGTTTTAGCTTCTGACAGCCCAAGACGCCCCCAGAGGTCTCTTCAGATCGCTCCAAGACTGCCCAGAAGGCCCCCCAGGCAGGCCCCAAGACGGGCTTCAAGACGGGCCTAGACAGACCCGAGACGGTTTCCTACATACCAAGACGGGCGAGCATAATTTCCAGAACGGCCCAATTGGGGCCCGGGCTGGCCACCAAGACGCCCCAAGATGGCCTCGCGACGACACCAGTAGCCCACAAAACGCCCCCAGAAAGCCAAGAAGCCCCCGAGAGGCTTCCAAGAGGCCCCCACGAAGTCCCTGGGAGTGCTCCAAGAGGCTGCCAAGAGCTCCCAAGAGGTTCCCCAAGGCGCCCAGGGGGGCCCATCCAATGTTCCCCCGATAGTTTCCGCAATTGTTCACTTGCGCTCGAAGTCATATCCCTTTTTCCGTTCTGCGGCTTCTGCAGGCGCGTGCGCGCTGCTCGCGTCTCGCGTTGAGCAAAGAAACTTGACATTATCTTCCCCCTTCCTATCCTTTCCCCGGCCAGCGGAAATTGGGAGGAGGAGGAGGAGAGGAGGAAGTGGAGGAAGAGGAGAGGTTGAAAAGAGGGTTCGAATGTGGAGGGCAGTCAGATGATGATGATGATGATGATGATGATGATGATGATGATGATGATGATGATGATGATGATGATGATGATGATGATGATGATGATGATGATGATGATGATGATGATGATGATGATGATGATGATGATGATGCTGATGCTGATGCTGATGCTGATGCTGATGCTGATGCTGCTGATGCTGATGCTGATGCTGATGATGATGGTGCTGGTGCTGATGCTGATGCTGATGCTGATGCTGATGCTGATGCTGCTGATGTGCTGATGCTGATGGTGATGATGATGATGATGATGATGATGATGATGATGATGATGATGATGATGATGATGATGAAGCTGATGCTGATGCTGACTGATGATGATGATGATGATGATGATGATGATGATGATGATGATGATGATGATGATGATGATGATGATGATGATGATGATGATGATGCGATGACGATGATGGATGATGATGATGATGGATGAGGATGAGGATGTGGATGAGGATGAGGAGGATGAGGATGATGACGAGGATGACGAGGATGATGAGGATGATGAGGATGATGAGGATGATGAGGATACTGAGGATGCGGAGGATGATGAGGATGATGAGGATGATGAGGATGATGAGGATGATGAGGATGATGAGGAGGATGAGGAGGATGAGGATGGATGAGGATGATGATGATGATGATGATGATGATGATGATGATGATGATGATGATGATGATGATGATGATGATGATGATGATGATGATGATGATGATGATGATGATGATGATGATGATGATGATGATGGAGATGATGGAGGAGGATGAGGAGGAGGAGGAGGAGGGAGGAGGGAGGAGGAGGAGGAGGAGGAAAAGGAGGAGGAGGAGGAGGAGGAGGAACGGGAGGAGGAGGGATTATTTGCTCTGGGTAGGTAGGCGCGGCACTCGTGATGACTCCTTCGAGGAGCTCGGACGACGGGAGGGGGCGGGGGAGAAGGTGCGGGATGCGGCGCCGCAGGAGGGGGAGACGGGCGAGGAGCGCGCAGGGAGGTAGAGGACGAGGAAGTCGAGCAGGAGCACTGGCATCTTCGGGGGGCACCTGGCTCCTCCTCCTCCTCCTCCTCCTCCTCCTCCTCCTCCTCCTCCTCCTCCTCCGCCTACTGTGCTCCTCCGTCTGCCCGCTTACTCCTCCTCCTACCCCCCACTCCTCCGCCCTCCTCTTCCTCCTGCCTCCTCCTCCTCCCGCCTTCTCCGCCTCCTGCCAGGGCGCCACGCGCCATCGGCCTCTGTGCTGGCACGGCATCCCAGAGGGCTCCTCCTGCCCCGGGGCGCCCGAGGGGGGGGGGGGGGTGCTCGCGCGAGCCCGCTCCTCGGCCCGCCCCCTCGGGGGGGCCTCTTTGTACCAGGGGCTCCCACAAGGGGGCGAAGTTCTTCGCGCTTCGGGGTCCTCCTCCTCGTCCTCCTCCTCGTCCTCCTTTTCTCCCCCTCCTCCTTTTCTCCTCCTCCCCCTCTTCCTCCTCCTCCTCCTCGTCCTCCTCCTCCTCCTCCTCCTCCTCCTCCTCCTCCTCCTCCTCCTCCTCCTCCTCCTCCTCCCCCTCCTCGCCCTCCTCCTCCTCCCCCTCCTTCTCCCCCTCCTCCTCCTCGTCCTCCTCGCGGTCCTCCTCCCCCTCCTCCTCGTCCTCCTTTTCTCCCTCTGGGGGGGCGGCGCGAGAGCGCGAAGTCATTGGCACTTCGCGCTTCGCGCAGCGCGGAGCGCGAAGTTGGGAGCCCTTGTTGTTGTCCGCACGTCCTGCTGGAGGGCCCGCCGGCCCGCTTGGGATGGCATCCGCCGCCGTGGAAGTATGTTCCAGTAGTGGCGTAGCGTCCCAGCTCGCCTACAGGCCCACCAAATAATGTTATGAGAACCTTTTTTTGTGGTTTCCGCGAAGCGTTCTTAGAACATTTCTGGCTGGGACTGTCTTGTTTTAACACGTCGGGTTTACGTCGGGGTACCCTGGGTTTCTTCGCTCCTCGCGCTGCGCGGTGGCTTCCCGCGGCCGTTGGAGGAGCTGCTGCGTTCAGAGCGCTCCAGGTTTCCCCTCTGGTGCACTTCGCGCGCGGGTTTGCAGGGTTGGGTTTCTTGCGAGGGTTTTTGGCGGCCGCGCTCGCACTGTATGTGCCACCCAGCCCTCCGTTAGTAGATACAGTCAACCCGCACAGTAAGGACGAGCGACTTTCCAAGGCCACCCCTGCATCCTTGCCCCTTCGGCCCACCCTTAGCGACTCTCGCCGGCCAGCCTCGTTCGAAGAATGTCAACATGGCCCCTCCGAGGCCCTTGCATCCTTTCAGAGCCCCGAATCATCAGGGATAACTCGGGTCAGGGCTAACTCGGGTTCGTTTTTCGGGAATCCAAGCCCGAGTTACCCCGGACCCGAGTTACCCCGGATATTTCGGGCGTCCAGAGCCCCCGAATCATCAGGGGTCACTCGGGTCAGGGCCAACTCGGGTTCCTTTTTCGGGAACCCGAACCCGAGTTGCCCCGGACCTGAGCTACCCCGGATAATTCGGGCGTCCAATCCTTACCGCGCATCGTTCTCATTCAGGCCGACTCCGATCCCTGCGCCCTCGTTCGGAGGGCACCAACTATACACCTACACCGATCCAGCCCAGGCCGATCCTAGGCCCAGGATCGGTGTATATGCATTCTGCCCGTGGCAGGAGGGCGTATACACCGATCCTGGGCCCAGGTTGATCCTGGCCGGGATCGGTGTTGGTGTATAGTTGGTGCCTCCCTACTCGCGGAGGAGGAGGAGGAGGAGGAGGAGGAGGAGGAGGAGGAGGAGGAGGAGGAGGAGGAGGAGGAGGAGGAGGAGGAGGAGGAGGAGGAGGAGGAGGAGGAGGAGGAGGAGGGAGGAGGGAGGAGGGAGGAGGGAGGAGGGAGGAGGGCCCAGGTTGATCCTGGCCGGGATCGGTGTTGGTGTATAGTTGGTGCCTCCCTACTCGTGGAGTGCTCGCGGGCCCGCCCGCCGCGACCTCCTGCGCGTGTCCCGGGGCCCGCCTTGGGGCGCACCCTGGCCCCTCTCTCCGGGGGTCAGGGTGCTCCTCCTCCTCCTCCTCCTGGCAGGTGTGTCCGCGCTTGCCGCGCCACCTGAACCAGTCGCTGCTGGAGGATGTGGAGGAGGAGCCGCACCTGCAGGCCGCGCTGCCGCCGCCGCTGGGGCCGGCGACGATGCCGCCGAGAAGCCCGTGGGCGAGTCCGAGGACATGGACCTGGTGGGCGACCCCTTGGGTTTCGCGACGGGCGACGCCTTCAAGGCCGCGGCGGAGGACTTCATCGGCACGGACGCGGAGAAGCGGAAGTTCCTCGAGGAGTTACAGGCCCACCTGCAGCAACAGCACGTCGCCGCGATGGAGGCCAAGCGGCGGAAGCTTTAGCCGCAGCAGCTCCTGGCGCTTCGTCACGTTGAATATGAATGCGTATTCGAACTTCGACAAGTGCCTGGTCGAGGAGCTGACGAGCTGCGACGCAATTTTGTTCCAAGAGACGCGGCTAGGAGAAGCGCGCACGGCGGACGCTGAAGGGGAGCTTCGCCGTCGAGGGCTTCTAGCATGTGGTGCTGCCGCGGTGCCATCGCTGGCTGGAGGGCTAGCAACTGGGGGGCTGCTCACTTGTGTGCGCAGCGAGCATGGCCTTGCCACCATGCTGGGGTCGCGGCCTTCTGTGCTTCAAGAAGGGCGCGTGCAAGTGCTCCATCACTCGGGGCTGCTGCGAGGCGGCATCGTGATGGCCAACATCTACCTGCAGTCAGGCGTCGGCGTCAACGCGTTCAACGCCCAGATGCTGCGCGACCTGGCCTGCAGGCTGCGCGAGTACGGTCGCCCATACGTGGTCGGGGGCGACTTTAACTGTACCAAGCAGGAGTTGGCCAAGTCAGGCGTGCTGCGGCTCTTCGATGCGGTCGTCGTCGACACGCTGGAGCCCACCTGCGCGCAGTCGAAGCGGACGATCGATATGTTCATCGTCTCGCGTGGGCTCAAGGTGACCAGCATCAGCGTGGTCAGCGGGTCGCCCGTCTACCCGCACAAGCCAGTCATCCTGGAGCTGGAGGCGTGTCGCCAACGGCCGTGGGTTCGGGTCGTGCCAGTGCCCAAGCCCTTCCCTGTCCAGCGGCCTGCTGGATGTGCTCGCGTCGCCCACGGTGACCGCTGGGCCGAGATCGGCCACGAGCTGCAGAGCGTGCTGGCAGGCGCGCAGGAGTCGGAGTGCCTGGACGTTTCCCGTGTGACCTCACCGCCGCCCGTTGCGGGGCCCGCGAGTGAGGGAAGATCGTGCCACTTGGAGGAGTGTGTGCGGGATCAGGTCAAGGGTAGCACCGACGTCAAGGGTAACCTCACCGCCGCGTGGCAGAGGTTCCTCGACGCAGCCGAGGACGAGTGGATCGACATCTACCAGGTCGAGGAGGACAGGGTCAAGCACAAGGGGCGAGCTCGCCCCGTGGAGCCACGTTGGCTTCGGCGGCTGCCCGTGAGTGGCGCGCGCTGGCCGCGGGTCTCGGCTGAGGCGACATGGATGCACCGTGCTGCCAGCCTGCTGCGGGACATCGCCGACGTGGAGCAGCCCAACGCGCGTCTCGACGCTCTTCGAGGTGCGCGTAGGCTGCTAGACAGAGCCCCAGCCACAGTGAAGGCGGCACCTGATGCTGGCGAGGTTCTGTCCTGCCCTCAGGTTTTGCCCCAAGCTGTAGCATGGTGGTCGCTGCTTAGCAACTTGCGCTTGGCGGCGCTGACCCCCGCTGAGCTGCTGCAGTTGCACGCTGGGGCGCAAGCCGCGGCGCTCGACATGGCTGAGAAGGACATGGCCCAGCGCACCGTCCAGTTCCAGCACTGGGTCGAGAAGCAGGCCGAAGGCGGTGGAGGTGGTCTACATGCGGTGTCCCGCCTGCCCGTCGGGTTCGACTCCAGCCCGTACGGCGACGCCGAGCACGACCTGGACGCCGACGACCACCAGCAGCTGTTCGAGCCCATGGACCTGGGGCAGCAGGTCACGGCGCTGGAGGTCGAGTGGAGCCGCTGGTGGAGGACTACCTGCGAGCAAGCGCGGCTGCAGTGGCCAGCCGACCTCGGCGAGAGGCCGCCCAGGCCCACGGTCCCCGAGCTCCGCAAGGTGCTGCGCTCGTTCAAGGGCAGCACGGGCATGTCCTTCTGCTCCGTTCGGCCGCGGCAGCTGGACGAGCTGTGCGACGAAGCGCTGGAGGTGCTGATCGACATCCTGGTGGCCGTCGAGCGCGAAGCAGCCTGACCGCTCATGACAACCAAGATCGGCTTCATCCAGAAGCGGCTCGGCGGCGTCAGGCCCATCGCCGTCATCATGGCGCTGGCGAGGGTGCAGGCGCGGCTGCGCCGAGGCGTCGCGCGCAAGTGGGAGCAAGACAACGACCGCCCCTACTGGTGGGCAGCTGCTGGCCGCAGCTGCGAGCGTGCGGTGTGGCACCAGGCCGCGATCGGCGAGTGGGCCACGCAGCGCGGTGCCGACTGCGGGGACGCCGAGTCGTGGGTGGCCGTGGCGGTGCTGCTCGACCTGCTCAAGGCGTTCGAGCAGGTGCGCCACCACTGGCTGCTGGACGCCGCCATCGCCACGGGGTTTCCCCTCTGGCAGCTCAAGCTGACGCTGGAGCTCTACTGCGCGCCTCGGGTCCTCTGCATGGGCAGCGCGGCCTCGAGCGTGATCGAGGCCAGGCAGTCGATCCTCCCAGGCGATGGCTTCGCGACGGCGCTGCTGAAGCTTATTCTGATCGGGCCGCTGGATCGCCTGGTCGTACAGCACCCGACAGTTTCTCTGGCCGTCGTCGTGGACGACCTCATGCTGCACCGAGTTGGCGGGCTCGTGCGCGTGACTAAGGAGGTGGCAGAAGCAGCGTTCGAGCTCAAGATGCTGCTGCTGGACGTCGACCTCAACGTGGCGGTCAAGAAGTCGAGGGCGCTCTCCAACCTCCCAGCAGGCCGGCACGCCCTGGCCGCTCGGCTGCGCCGTCCCCTCGGCGTGCTCTCCGTCAAGGGCGAGCGCAACCTGGGCGTCGACTTCGCCTGCGGCAGGCGTATCGTGCGCAAGGTGCGGCAGGAGAAGCTGGTTCAAGCAGGGCTACGCCAGCGCCGCGTGGCCATCCTGAAGACTGGGGCTGGGCGCAAGAAGGCCGTGCGCAAGGTGGCCCGTGCTGGGATCGAGCCCAGCGTGACCTACGGCGTCGCGGTCACGGGCTGCGCCACCATGGAGCTGGACACGCTGCGCACGGCGACTTTCAAGGCAGTGGCCCCCAGCGTGGACGGTCGCTCGCGCACGCTGACGCTTATGCTGACGCCCATGCTGGACCCGATGATCAGGGCCACGCTGCTCCCAGTGCTGATGATGCTGCGCGCGGCGTGGGAGTGCTGGACCCCGCAGCATATCATCGCCTGCGGCCTCACTTGCTGTCAGGCTGCGAGCTGGAGCCAGGTCAAGGGCCCCTTCAGCGCGGTGAGGCTCACGCTCGAGAGAGTTGGCTGGCAGGTGCTGAGCCCTACCTTGTGGCGCACGCACGAGGGCTACGACATTCATGTTTTCGAGCTGGGGCCGTGGTCGGTCAAGCGCATTCTCCTGCGAGCAGTTCAAGCGCGGCAATGGCGTGAGGTTAGCAAAGGGCCTGGCCTGGAGCACCTCGCGAGCGGGGGGGTCATCGAGCCCTTGATCACGATGACCTCCTCGGGTGCCGTCAGCCGCAAGGGCGTCTTCGGTCGGCAGCTGGCTGTCATGGAGGCCAAGGATCAAGATCCTGTGAGGAGGGCGGCTGTGTACGCGCGGATGGTGCTGGAGAAGCGGCTGAGGGCCTACACCACCTTCTGGATCCAGGACCTTGCCACGCTCGACGAGGATGGTAACAAGGCCCACTGGCTGAGGCTCTGCGTCTCCTACGTGGCCGACCTGCTGGCGCACGGCACGTGGCTGCCGCTAGTCACCGAGACGGCGCGCTCCCTCGACATCGACAACCTCGGCGTGGCCAGGCTGAAGATGGCCCAGGACCTCTGCGAGTCGGCTTGGTCGGCCAGGAAGCGCATCAGAGCCCGCTACCACGCCAACATGAAGCGGCTGGCAGAGCAGGACCCTGACGAGTGGGACGAGCAGGCGGAGCGGCACGCGCGATCCATGATCAGCGCGGAGGAGCAGTTCGACGAGGCGCCTGCCAGGCGCGCCGCAGTGGCCTCTGCTGGTGTCGCCGACGCAGCCTCAGTCCCTCCGATGGCGGTGGCGGTCTGCCCAGAGCTGGCGTCAGAACCCGCTGTCCAGCGGTCGTCGTTGCCAAGCTTTGCTGAGCTCGGAGTCAGAACCCCCTGGCCAGCGGTCGCGTCGCCACATGCTGAGCTCGAGAGGTCAGGACCCGCTGGCCAGGGGTCTACGTCGCCTATTTCTGCCGTGCTCGAGAGGTCAGGACCCGCTGGGCAGCGGCCAGCGTCGCCACGCCATGGCCGAGCAACGGTGCAGATGGACCATGGGCCGAATCCCATGGAAGGCAAGCAGTCATCCATCAAGCTCACGCTGAAGGAGCGAGGGTATCTCGCGTCCGTTGTCACCGACGGCCAGTGGTGCCAGAGCCGCAAGTACGAGAAGGGCATGGCCTCTGACGACTCGTGCTTGCTGTGCGGCGAGGTCGGCACCCTGCTCCACAGGCACTGTGGCAGCTGCGCAGGTTGGCCGCCAGAGCTGAAGCTGCCCGACAAGATGCGCGAGCTGGCGGCGAGGTCGGACATGCCCGAAGTGCGCTGCCTGCTGGAGCGCGTGCTGTGGGCGGCGCCGACTGGCATCGTCAAGCCAGCCCCGTCGCCGCACGTCTGCTGGCTGGGCGAGAGCGACGGCTTCTTCCCCTCTGGCGAGCTCTACCTGGACGGCTCGCAGTACGAGGGCGACTTCGAGCAGTACGCGAGCGTCGCCTGGGCCGTCATCGCGCTCGAGGCCGACGCCGACGCCTTCCTGTGCGGGGCGTCGGGGATGCTGTGCGAGCCCCACGTCGACATCAACGGCGGCGAGCTCATGGCGCTCCTGATGGTCCTCAGGCTCGCGGTGCCGCCCGTCACCGTCGTCGTGGACAGCGGCTTCGTGCACCGCGGCCTGCTGGAGCTGGGCCCGAGGCGCACCACCGCGCACGGCGCGGCGTGGGCCCACCTCTGGAGGGAGGTTTGGGCCAAGCTGGAGGACTTCGGCGGCCTGGGCGACGGCGGGCTGAAGGTCAGGAAGGTCCCCGCCCACCAGACGCAGAGGGCGATGGTCGCCCACGGGAAGATCTCGTACCGCGACTGGCTGGGCAACGGCATGGCGGACAAGGCCGCCAAGTCGGCGGCGGCGGCAGGACGGATCCGCCATCAGGATCGCAGGAGGCTCGTCATGGCCGACAAGCTGGTCGAGGGCGTCGCGCTCTGGGTGTCGGCGGTGGGCGGCGCGCTGGACGGCAGGGACACCACCCACCGCGTGGCGAAGCCACAGCGCCCCGCGCCGAAGGCGCTGCTGGCGCAGCCGGCCGCCAGGCTCTCCTGTGCCTGGCGCGGGGAGCCTGGCAAGCGGTGGTGCAGCCGCTGCCGCTGGGTGGAGCGCGCAGGCGAGTGCCCAGGCACCATCGTGCCAGCGGCGCTCCAGCACAACGCCGAGCTGGCCGCCAGGGGGCTCAGCACGCACGTGCTCGTGCGCATCGAGCCCGAGCGTGACGTCGAGCTGCGCCGCGACATGCCGCTGGTCGCGTGCGCCGCCTGCGGAGCCGTGGGGGCGGCCAGGGCCTCCAGCTTCGCGCCGCCGTGCGGCCACGCGTCGGCCAAGGGGCTGCTGGCCGTGGCGCGCCTGGAGAGGCGGCTCGCCCCAGCGATCTCGGGCAAGGTCGCGGTGGCCATCAGCCCGCTCAGGAGTGAGGGGTGATGGCCAGCTTCCCCTTCCTCCTGGCGCGACGGGCCGACGGCCTAAGTGGCCCGTGAGGCCGTCGCGCTGGCGGCACGCCGAGCCCGAGGGGCCGTGGCGTGCGGGCGCTCGCTGAGAGCGCGAGCCCGTCGCGCGTGGGGCGCGCGGCGAGCGCGAGCGGCGGGTCACACGCGCCGCTTGAGGCTCGTGCATCCTCGCCCTCCTCCTCCTCCCCCTCCTTCTCCCCCTCCTCCTCCTCGTCCTCCTCGCGGTCCTCCTCCCCCTCCTCCTCGTCCTCCTTTTCTCCCTCTGGGGTGGGGCGCCACCCGGGCCTCGGTCGGGACAGACTCCTGGGAGCTTTTGCTGGGCATCGCTCGGACGTGTGCGTGTTTTCCTCGGCGAGGACCATCGAGGAGCATCCTTGATCATTTGGCGAAGGATAAGACCACGCACGAAGCCGAGAACAAAAAGCACAGGGAGTGGACGTCCGAGCGGTGGCGAGTTGTTTGTGCAGGGCGTGCTGGAGACTTCTGGGCTCGCGTTCCGGGCCCGCCTCGGGGCTCGCTCCCCGTGCACTCCGGAGGCACACCGTGCCTCTCCTGGGGCACACCTTGCCTCTCCTGTCTGGACGCCCGAAATGGGTACGGAAAGAATGGGTACGATGCCCAACAGCAGTTCCTGTTCATTTTGAACAGGACTCGCTGTCCGCGCCGCCGCGGCCTGTGTTCATTTGGGACAGAAGGCCGCCTGCCCAACAGCGGCCGCTGTTGGTTCGCAGCGGCCGCTGTTGGGGGGCCTCGCCGAATGATGTAACTACCCTGAACCCACGAGAATAAGAAATACCCAGGGATAGTAGAGTTCGGGGTTTTCGGGGAGATGATAAAAGTTGCCCGCCAGAGCCAGCATAAAGAGATATCAAAGTTGCCCGCCTCGGGGCTCCACGTGCACTCCAGAGGCACACCTTGCCTCTCCTGGGGCGCACCTTGCCTCTCCTTGGGGGGCCTCGGCGAATGATGTACGGTAGGTTCGCGTCGTGTCGACCGGCGGCGACCCCAGCGCGGGCGTTCAACGTTGCACGCCGACGGCGGCCCAGAATCGGTCGATGTTGAACGATCGGACGTTGCGGCAGCGGCCGATCGTTCAAGGTTGAACGATCCAGCGCGGTGTCAAAAACCAACGCTGGGGTCGGCACGACACGAACCTGCCGTACCCCTGAACCCACGAGAATAAACCCCCAGGGATAGTAAAGTTCGGGGCTTTCGGGGAGATGAGAAAAGTTGCCCGCCAGAGCCAGCATAAAGAGATACCAAGAGGAAAAAGCCAAAGATATCTTGAGGATTGTCTCGGTTGAGACATCCTCAACGAATTGCTTGTTTCGCTTGAGACATCCTCGAAATATTTGCCTCTCCTTGGGGGGCCTCGGCGAATGATGTACCCCTGGGCCCCTGATTCTCACATGATCCCTGGGCTTTCTTGCATGGGGGCCTTGGGGTGCTCTTGGGTCCTCTTTTCGGCTCGCTTCAAACTTTCGCAGGCGGCCTGAGTGGTCCCGGGGCACTCCTAGGCCTCCACGGGGGCCCCAAGAGGGCACTAGCAGGCACCGCGCTTGCCCGCCAGGGGGGAGGGAAGTCGAGGAGGAGGAGGGACAAAAGAAGAAGGAAAGGAGGTACCCAGCGAGGGGACCGTTGGACGGTTCCTGGAGGCTCCAAAGACCTGTAGAGGATCCCGAAAGTGTCAGGCGAACTGCAAACGCTGAAGTCGACAAGTCTAGGATTGTTCTGGGACGTACCGGGCCCTGTGGGGGTCCTTGTGGAACCCTTTCAGATTTCTCTTGGGTCTTTCTTCGGGCAGCTTGGGATGCTCTCTGTCCGAATCATCCCAGGGTGTCCTGGAGACTTCTGGGGGCTCTCTTGGAGCTCCTTTGGAGGCTCCACGTCGGCTCGGGGACGCAAAAGGTGGCCCCCAGAGGGTTCCGAGACCGCTGCAGGAAGGCCACAGGAGCTCTCCAGGTCACCGGGAGACGCTGAAGCACCATCTCCGGGTGAGGACTCGGAGATGTCTCGGGGCTCTCTCGGGACCCTCTTGGAGCTCTCGTGGTGGGCCCGAAGACGGCCTGAGAGCGCCGAGTGAGGCATGAAGAGGCTCCCCCTCCTCCCCCTCCTCCCCCTCCTCCCCCCCCTCCTCCTCCTCCTCCTCCTCCTCCTCCTCCTCCTCCTCCTCCTCCTCCTCCTCCTCCTCCTCCCGGAGACGCCTCGGAGGAGCTTGTCTGGAGGCTTTTGCTTCCTCAGTTTCGTTTTGGTCATCGCGCCTGAGGAGGTGGGCCCAGGGAAAAGAGGGGGGAGCGGTGACTACGTCTTCCACACGCCGACTGGGTCGGCGGATTCTGCCCCGGAGAGCAACACTTGCTCTATGCAGCCCAGTTTGTGATTATGCGAACTCTTTGCAGCATCGGAGAGGCAGGCATGCATTTTAAAACAGAGTATGGCGATCAGGGAAGTTGAAAATCACACATGTCATCAACAATCACAGCGATTGGAGGAGGAAAATTTACTTCCCACGCCATGCTGGAGCTCACTCCCAGGCCTGAGCGGGTTGGAGCCTACTCTTTGCTGACACTGTGGGGCGCCCCAGCTTGTACATACGTAGGACAGCAGCGCATTTATCACGGACAAGTGCTGCTTCGCTGGTTAGCGCCAGGCAGCAGCAAATCTCGCAAGCGCATTCGAAGCCGCAGAGCCCTACTCGATGCGCGCTTGTTTCAAGCGAAGGTGCGCATGCCATGTGGAACATCGGTCTAATCTTTAAGTCGGGCCTGTCCCTCTACAGGAGGAATATTCAAAAATAGTCAAAAAATCGTCTGGGGACGATTTTTGGAGCATTTTTCCCAACCATCCTGTGGTGTTGGGTCTTCGTTTTGAAGAGACGGCGCCCCGCGTTCCTTCCTCCTTCCCTCCCTCCTACCCCTCCTACCCCTCCTACCCCTCCTACCCCTCCTCCCTCTTCCCACCATCACCATCACCATCAGCATCATCATCATCAGCATCATCCTCCACCTTCTCCCTTCTCCCAGTCCTTGCCTCTGCCTTCATAATGTTTCTGTTTCGGTACACCCCTCACACGTTTCGCGGCCCCATAGGGAGCCCCACCTGAGGTCCCAGTGGCGCAGTTCGCATGGCGCCGCCGCCCCATTTTGGCACACCCCTCACACGTTTCGTGACCCGAGAGGGAGCTCCACCGCAGGTCCCAGTGGCTCAGTTCGCATGGCGCCGCCGCCCCATTTTGGCACACACACACACACACACACCTCACACGTTTCGTGGCCCCAGCAGGGAGCTCCACCTAAGGTCGCAGTGGCGCAGTTCGCATGGCGCCGCCGCCCCCTCAGGTCCCAGTGGCGCAGTTCGCATGGCGCCGCCGCCCCATTTTGGCACACCCCTCACACGTTTCGTGACCCCACAGGGAGCTCCACCTAAGGTCCCAGTGGCGCAGTTCGCATGGCGCCGCCGCCCCATTTTGGCACACCCCTCACACGTTTCGTGGCCCCAACAGGGAGCTCCACCTAAAGTCCCAGCGGCGCAGTTCGCATGGCGCCGCCGCCCCATTTTGGCACACCCCTCACACGTTTCGTGGTCCCAGATGGAGCTCCACCGCAGGTCCCAGTGGCGCAGTTCGCATGGCGCCGCCGCCTCATGCTGGGACATTCGTCACACGTTTCGTGGCCCCACAGGGAGCTCCACCTAAGGTGCCAGTGGCGCAGTTCGCATGGCGCCGCCGCCCCATTTTGGCACACCCCTCACACATTTCGTGGCCCCAACAGGGAGCTCCACTTAAGACCCAGTGGCGCAGTTCGCATGGCGCCGCCGCCCCATTTTGGCACACCCCTCACACGTTTCGTGACCCGAGAGGGAGCTCCACCGCAGGTCCCAGTGGGGCAGTTTGCATGGCGCCGCCGCCTCATTCTGGCACACCCCTCGCACGTTTCGTGACCCCACAGGGAGCTCCACCGCAGGTCCCAGTGGCGCAGTTCGCATGGCGCCGCCGCCCCATTTTGGCACACCCCTCACACGTTTCGTGGCCCCACAAGGAGCTCCACCCAAGGTCGCAGTGGCGCAGTTCGCATGGCGCCGCCGCCCCATTTTGGCATACCCCTCACACGTGGGCGTACACGGGCAAAGAGGGAGAAGAAGAACGGGAAGGAAGCGGGCGCGATCCTTGTGAGAGGCGCGCTGACATGGGCGTCGATATTTTTGCGCGTAGACTCACGCGCGCGCAGACTCATCCACAATCAGACTCACTCGCTCTCAGTCTCTCGCACACAGGCATATCGTCTTCGTTCGCGTCGTGTGCCCCGCCACGCATGTCGGCACGCCCCTCACACGGTTCGTGGCCCCATAGGGAGCGCGGGCGAACATGATATTCAGATTCGCGGTATTCACAGCTGCATATGGTTGGGTCCTTCGCCAGGCAAATTTTGACAATGTTTGAATACTTCTGAGGTATTTTAAATTTTTCGTCCAGAGTCCGCCTGTAGGGGGACATGCCCGACCTAAGTCTAATCTCGGTTACGCGACGTGAGGATTGGGAAAACCCATCGCGCAGGCAGATCTGTGCACCTGATGTTGAAGGTCAGAGGGACAAGCCCCCGAAGGTTCAACGGCTGTCCTCGGGCGGCCCCCGAGAGGTCGCGCGCGAGTCCCTGAAGCGGTCCCGGATGAGATCCAGGCAACGTTGGCCAATCCGATGCTGCTGCGCGAGAGGGGGGCAGAGATTCCAGGTCGCCCCCCAACAGGGACATAGAGGAAGGAGTCCGGAGGGCCCGGAAGGTCCCACGACGAGTCTTGACTGGAAGCCCGTCTCAGCTCGTGGCCGCCTGGAGGTTGTCGGAAGCCTTCCTGGGGCGGTTGTGGAGCAGCGTTGGGGCTGAATTTGGGCCGCCGTGAACCGTCGTGAAGCTGGGGATGGAGTTCTTCAGGAGGCCTCTTGGGGCATCCGGGGCCCTTTGGAGTGGCTCAGGCGTGTCTCAGTGGCCTTGGGACCGCCAGAAGCCCAGTTGATGCAAAATGAAGCGTGCACGAGTAAGATTGTTGAAATTTCTGTGGCTTAGTTCTGGACTGCCTTTTCTTCCTGCTCCTCTGAGGAGCTGTATGTAGCCTGCATTGGCAGTCTACTCGGTTGTCTGTGACCTGCCTGGGGTGCTTGTTCGTTGTCTTGGGGGCCATCCCAAAGCAGCACGGTGCTAACAGAAGCGGTGCCACACTTCGAAGGAGATGGGAGTCGTGCGAACTGATAATTACAGTCAACCCGCATGGTAAGGATAAACAACTTTCCCAAGGGTGCCGTTGCGTCCTTGCCTCCTCGGTCCAGACCCTCACGAGGGGCCCCAAGACGCAACAAAAAGCTCCCAAGAGACCCTGCCGCGGCCCTCAAGAGGGCCCAAGAACCCAGGCGGCCCCAGACGGCCCAAGAGGCTCCCAAATAGCCCCTGAGGACCCCCAAACCCTCCAACAAGGGGCCGTGACGTTTCGGCTCAAGACATCGGAGCACTCTTGTTCCTTACATTTCATTTCCTGAGACTGGGCCTGCAGTTTCCTCTCACTCAAACCTCAGGCAGTTGGGATGGCGGCGGCCGGAAAGGCACCATGGACCGGATACGTGGTAGCGCTAATGGTCCAAGGCGTATCTACCGCGATTTCCATGACGGTGAGCGAGCGCATCCATCGCGACATCGACCCGTACAACGCTTCGCGCACCAGTGCAAGCACGCAGGAAGTGCGCGACCCAATGCCGTGGTCCAATGCGAGCGGGATGCCCACGCAGCGTTCAGCCGGTACCTTAACATACACCCTCGGAGGAGTCAGCCATTGTTGCAATTGCGGTTGGAATAGATGGTGGACTTTGGCGCCAATTAACGAGCTTATCGCGTCGATCACAATTAGTGGCACTTGGAAGGACCAGGGATGGGGGAACTATCAAGGGCACATCCGTGCCATGGTGGGGTCGGAGTCGTTTGAACAAGGTGTGGCACCTCATTCGTGGACGGCGTTTAGTTGGACCTGGACATTGGCTTCGCCCGCGACATCTGACACTCAGATCGTGTTCGATTACAAAGTTGGGGGTGGAGGCGGGCACTGTCTTTACATCTCTGCTGGCGCGACGCTGACTGTCACCACCGCGACGCCGAACCCGACGCCGTATCCGACGCCGTACCCGACGCTTTTTCCGACGCCCTTTCCGACACCCTTCCCGACGCCCTTTCCGACAGACACCCTTCCCGACGGCTTTCCCGACGGCCTTCCCGACGCCCAACCCGACGCCGAACCCGACGCCGTATCCGACGCCGTATCCGACGCCGTCCGTACCCGACGCTTTTTCCGACGCCCTTTCCGACACCCTTCCCGACGGCCTTCCCGACGCTCTTCCCGACAGCCTTCCCGACACTTTTTCCGACAGTTTTCCCGACGCCTTTCCCAACGGCTTTCCCAACGGCCTTCCCGACGCCCTTCCCGACGGCCTTCCCAACACCCTTTCCGACAGTTTCCCCGACGCCTTCCCCAACGGTTTTCCCAACGGCCTTCCCGACGCCCAGCCCGACGCCCAGCCCGACGCCCAGCCCGACGCCCAGCCCGACGTATCCTGCGGGTTGGCCGACACCAAATCCGACCTTTCTTCTTGCAGCTCCCATGGCGGCTGGAGCTGGCGGAGGCGTGGCTGCCACTGGCGACCCCCACCTTCAAAACGTTCATGGCGAGCGGTTCGATTTGATGAAGCCCGGCCGGCATGTTCTGATAAATATCCCTCGTGGAATGAGCGCTGAACAAGCATTGCTTCGCGTACAGGCCGATGCGTATCGATTGGGTGGACATTGTGCGGAAATGTATTTCCAACATTTGAACGTTATTGGCAAGTGGGCAGAGGCCAAACAAAATGGGGGGTATCAAGCTGCTTGCGGCAAGTCCCGCCACCGTGCCAGCCTAGCGTTTCAGATCGTAGTTGCTCGAGTGGATGATGATGACGATGCTGATGATGATGCTGGTGCTGATGGAAATCATAAACATCATAGTAATTCGGATAAGAATAATGACGTTGATGTTGATGCTGATGATGATGATGACGTTGTTGATGATCATGATGATGATGCTGATGATGATGACGATGACGATCACGATCACGATCACGATTATGAGTATGAGGATGAGGAGGATGAGGGTGGGGACGATGCTGATGACGATGACGCTGACGACGATCATGGTCTTATTACAGTTATGATGTCGTCGTTGGCGTTGTTGTTGGTGTTGTTGTTATTCGTATTGTTGGTGTGGTTGTGGTTGTGGTTCTTGAACTTTCACTTCTGATCCCCCCTCCAGGGCGCGTTGTGCTTTTCAATTACTCCCGGGGCTCGCACTCTGCTTTTTACAAGGGAAAGCGGGGGGTCACCGAAGTGAGCCCCTGGCCCCGAGTTGCAGCAACAACGGTTTCCGCCCGATACTTCCTCACAATGTATTCCCAAACCGCGCTCTCGCGCGCGACTTCCTCACAATTTCTTCCGGAATCGCGCTCTCGCGTTGGACGTCCTTACAATTCATTCAGACGCCGCGCCGACAACGCTCAGGAATCACGCTGTCGCCATGGGTTCCTCACGGTTTATTTCGGAATCGCGCTGTCGCTCGAGATTTCCTCGCGACTCATGCAGGACGCACGCTTCGGCAAACCCGCTGGTTCGGCTTGGCCGCCCGTGCCCGCCGTCCCGACCCGCCGGTGAGGGTCCATCCGCCCGATCTGCCCGTCTGGTTCTGCCACGTGTTTTCTGCTCCTCGCCCCCCTTCTGCTGCTCTCTCTCGTGCTCCATCCTCCTCCTTCCTCCTTGTCTTTTCCTTCCATCCGTCCTCTCTTCCCCTGCCTCAGGGCCTGCCCGAAATACGCGTTTCAGGGTAAGACAGGGATATCCACACAGGGAGGTAGGATCGAAGACGAAGGGGGGCGGGTATCGAGGGTTTGGGATATACGTGTTGAATGGCACGTGGGCACATAAGAGCGAACAGTCTTAAATTGAGTGTTGGAGTTGTTGTTGTCGTTGTCGTTGTCGTTGTCGTTGTTGGTGCCGTTGTCGTTGTCGTTGTCGTTGTCGTTGTCGTTGTCGTTGTCGCTGTCGCTGTTGCTGTTGCTGTTGCTGTTGCTGTTGCTGTTGTTGTTGAATGTTAATCACTTAACAGTTATTACTGTTGGACCGCCCCAGGCGCCTCGGCGCTCTCGCCTCGGCGCCGGCTACATGTTCATCGAAAATGAGGCTCACGCTCGAGCGGTGTGGGGGGGCCAAAGCAGGCCCTCCAACAACAACAACAACAACAACAACAACAACAACAACAATCATTTTACCCGAACGCGTGGTGTTCTCCCCAGTGCCAGGGTTTTCATACGACACCAGGCAATACCCCCACTTCGTGGGGGGGCATTACAAGCTCTACCAAATATCCAAACGACTCTTCGCGACCACCCAAACCCAGCTTCCCGCCCTATGACGTTGGGACACTTCACTTCGTGGCGTGCGGACGACCGTGGCTACTACACTGGCGTGGCAAGGGTTTTTGGAGATTTCGGCGTGCGCGCGCGAAGAAAAAACGAATGTGTCCCGCATGGTATTATTTGACAGGGATGATGGCCCTGGCAGGTGCGCAACCGTTGTCGCAGAAGTTCGAAAAAGTTGCTCGCAAAAGCCCGTTTGACAGAAATGTTTAAAAAGTGTTGGGTTTCCTACGAATCCGCAAGAGCGCGCGGGATGAGATTTTGACATTTTTTGTTGAAAAACCATTGGTTTTTTGATGTTTTTATGTTAAAATCGCTCCGAACACTAAGCTTTTGGAAGGATTTCGTCTTGCGCGCGCGAATGTCCACTTTACCTTATTTTTTGCAAGGGATTCTTGAAATTTGATTATATTAGAACAAGAAATGTCATTTTATAGTGTTTTTTGCAAGGGAAAGCGGGGGGGAACAAAACAACCGGATCTTGATCACATCGAATTACCTGAGGCTTCCTCACGAAAATGATGAAAATGTAGCTGCGGCCTAGGCGGCGCAGGGGGGGCGTGCACCAGGGGCCCCAACAATAATTATTCTTTAGAATTAATAATGTTCAACAACAACAACAACAACGCTCCCGCTCGAGACTTCCTTTTTACTCAGGGCTGGTGGTGCTCTTGCTCGCCGCCGAAAGCCGCCCTCCCAACAAAACCAGCGCTACCGCTCGAGACGTTATCCCGTTTTACCTTGAACTGGCGCGCTATTCTTTCTCTCATCGGCGCCGTCCCCAGCAACAACAACGCTCCCGCTCGAAACTTCCTCTTTTTTTCCCAACCATCCTGTGGTGTTGGGTCCTCGTTTTGAAGAGACAGCGCCCCGCGTTCACTCCTTCCTTCCTTCCTCCCGCTGCCCCCTCCCTCGTCGCCGCACCCATTTCGGCACACCCCTCACACGTTTCGTGGCCCCATAGGGAGCTCCACCGAAGGCCCCAGTGGTTGCGTTGGCATGGCGGCGCCGCACCCATTTCAGCACACCCCTCACACGTTTCGTGGCCCCAGCAGGGAGCTCCACCGAAGGCCCCTGTGGCTGCGTTGGCATGGCGGCGCCGCACCCAATTTGGCACACCCCTCACACGCTTCGTGGCCCCATAGGGAGCTCCACCGAAGGCCCCAGTGGCTGCGTTGGCATGGCGGCGCCGCACCCATTTCGGCACACCCCTCACACGTTTCGTGGCCCCATGGGGAGCTCCACCGAAGGCCCCAGTGGCTGCTCTCGCATGGCGGCGCCGCACCCATGTCGGCACACCCCTCACACATTTCGTGACTCCATAGGGAGCTCCACCGAAGCTCCCAGCGGTTGCGTTGGCATGGCGGCGCCGCACCGAAGAAGATGTTCACTATTGCGGTACTCACAGCTGCATATGGTTGGGTCCTTCGCCAGGCTAATTTTACTCAAGGCGGTGCTCCTCCTGGCCACCGAAAATCGCCGTCCCGACAGAAGCAGCGCTCCCGCCCGAGACTTCCTCACGTTTTACGCTGGACTGGCGCCCTATTCTCTTTTGAACTGGCGCCGCCCCCAGCAAACACAACGCTCCCGCTCGAGGCTTCCTCCCTTTTTTCCTCAGGACGGTGCTGCTGTCCCTCGCCGCCGACAGCCCCCGTCCCGACAAAGCCACGGCTCCCGCTCGAAACTTCCTCCCTATTTTACTCAAGGCGGTGTTCCTCCTCGCAGCCGACAACCGCCGTCCCAACAAAACCAGCGCTCCCGCTCGAGGTTTCGTTCTGTTTTACGCTGGACTGGCGCCCTACTCTCTTCAGCATTGGCGCCGCTCCCAGCAACAACAGCGGCCCTGCTCGAGACTTCCCCCCTTTCTACTCAGGGCCAGGTCCTTGCCTCGCCGCCGACAGCCCCCCATCCCCATAAAGCCAATCCTGTCGCTCGATACTTCCTTGTGCTTTACCATTGGCTGGGGCTCCACTGGCGGTCGCGCATCGGCGCAGCAAGGCGTGGGCATGCGTTTTCGAGGCGGGATATGTTGAAAACCTCGGAGGAGGTGTTTGTAAAACCTCATCGGGCGGGAGATCTGGGAATGGGATAACGGACACCACTATAAAACAATAGTCCCCCATGATGGAGATGGTTATCATGATGATCGCGTGGTTCGTGTGGAAACATCGCGCATGAGGGTAAACTGGTTGCTGTTGTTGTTGTTGTTGGTGGTGGTGGTGTTGGTGTTGGTGTTGTTGTTGTTGTTGTTGTTGTTGTTGTTGTTGGTGTTGTTCCCTACCTAGGCTCTGCCTAGAAGGGTTCTTACTTTGTTAGCTTAAAGGAGCCGGGCAGTGCACCCCGCCCCGGGCGGTTCCTCCGGTCCCTTGGGACCCAAGCAAAAGCAACAGCAAAGGTAAAAGCAAACGCGCGGTTCCCCCAGTTGCGCTCCCTGGGTGCCAAGCAAAAGCAAAGGCAAAAGTGAAGGCAAAAGCGAAAGCAAAGCAAAAGCATAGCATAGCATAGCGCAGCATAGCATAGCGCAGCATAACATAGCATTGCATAGCCTAGCCGAGCCCAGCATAGCATTGCGCGACATAGCATAGCATAGCATAACATAGCATAGCAAAGCATAGCGCTACTACCACTACTACTACTACTACTACTACTACTACTACTACTACTACTACTACTACCACCACCACCACCACCACCACCACCACCTCCACCACCACCACCACCACCACCACCACCACCACCACCACCACCACCACCACCACTACTACTACTACTACTACTACTACTACTGCTACTACTACTAATACTACTACTACTACTACTACTACTACTACTACTACTACTGCTGCTACTAGTAGTAGTAGTAATAGTACTACTACTACTACTACTACTACTACTACTTACTACTATACTGTTTTAACGTTACTACACTACGTACTTTCCGACTATTACTCTTACTACACTGCACACGATACTACGACTACTACTACGACTACTACTTTACTACCTACGACGACTACTACTACTGACTACTACTTTTACTACTACTTACTACTACAGACGTACTATACGACGTACTTACTCTACGACTACGACTACTACGAATAATATACTACTACTACTACTACTATACTACTCACCACTACTATACTACTACTACTTACCTATACTACTACTACTCTACTACCTACTACTACTACTACTACTACTACTACTATATACTACTACTATATACTACTACTACTACTACTACTACTACTACTACTACTACTACTACTACTACTACTACTACTACTACTACTACTACTACTACTACTACCTACTACCTACTACCTACTTCCTACTTACTACTACATACTACTACTACCCCTACTCTAATAATTCTACTGCTACGCTTACAGCTACTACGATGAGGAGAAGGAGGAGGACGGCGTTTACTCCGGCTTACTAATGTGGAATGCCCGTGAGGGCTCCAATTCCAGGTGTAGGTCTACTGGGATTGATTGTTGTTGTTGTTGATGATGATGATGATGATGATGATGATGATGATGATGATGATGATGATGATGATGATGATGATGATGATGATGATGTTGCTGCTGTTGTTGTTGCTGTTGTTGTTGCTGTTGCTGTTGCTGTTGCTGTTGCTGGTGTTGTTGTTGGTTTGGTGTTGTTTTGTTGTTGCCGTTGATGCGGTTGTTTTTGTTGTTGCTGCTGTTGACAAGGACGGGACTCTTGTACCCCGGGAGGAGTTGCGGGGGGGGGGGGGGGCGCATCCGCAACCGCCCACAAACCGTTTATTTCTTTTTTTTTCTTTCTTATCTTTGACACAACTTGTTTTTTTTTGTCCCTTTTGTTATTTCCTTTTTGTTTTTTGTTTTTTTTTTCTTTCATTTTTTTGGTTTTTTTTTCTTTTTTTTGTTTTTTTTTTTTCAATATTTTTTTTTTTTTTTTTCTCTTGGTTTTCTTCTTTTTCTCTTTACTTCTTTTTTTTTTTTTGTTCTTTTTCGAGCGGGAGCGCACTGGGAGCGCTCCCTGCGAGCGTTCTGGGGGCGCTCCCTGTGCGCCCTGGGCACGCTCCCTGGAGCGCATTTGGATCGCGCTGGGGGAGGCGCTGGGGGCATACTGGGAGCGCTGCCTGGGGTGCATTGGGATTGCGCTGGGGGGGGGCGCTGGGGGCACACTAGGATCGCTCCCTGGGGTGCATTGGGAGCGCCCTCCAGGGTGCCACAAGGGCGCCCTGCCCTGGGAGCAGATTTGGAGCGCCCTGGGAGCGCTCCCTGTGGCCCCCCTGGGAGCACTGGAGCGCACTGGGAGCGCTCCCTGGGAACGCCGTGGAAGCGCTCTGGGAGCGTTTCCTGGGAGCTCACCGGCAGCGCCCTGTGAGGCCTCCCTGGGAGCGTTTTGTGGGCGCCCTGAGAGCGCTCCCTCGAGTGCGCCATGCTGGAGCGCACTGGGGGCTCACTGGGATCGCGCTGGGTGCGCTCCGTGGAGTGGGGGCGCTCCTGGGTACAGTTCCTGGGGATTCGCTGCGGCCGCCCTGTGAACGCTCCTTGCGAGCGATCCCCGTGCGCCCTGGGCACGCTCCCTGGGGCGCACTGGGGGGGCCTTGCGATCGCTCCCTGCGTGCCCTGGGCGCGCTTCCTAGAGCGCATCAGCAGTTCACTGCGTGTCCCCCGCAGACCCTCCCGTGGGCGCCGTGGAGGCGCTCGCTGGAGCGCCCTGGGGGCGACCTGGGCATCCCCTGGGCGGGGCGTCCTGGGAGCGCCCCGGGTGCGCCCCATACGGGCGCAATGCGGCGCATTCGGTTCGCGCTGAGTGCACTCCTTGGAGCGGAGGCGCTCTGGAGCGCTCTGGGAAATCCCTGGGCACGTTTCCTGGGGATTCACTGGGGGCGCCCTGTGAGCGTCCCTTGCGAGCGCTCCCCGTTCGCCCTGGGCGCGCTCCCCGGGGCGCCCTCGAGCCCCAGTGAGAGCGTCCTCGGAGGGCGCTGGGGGCGCCCTGGGAGCGCTCCCATGTGAGCGATCCCGGGGCGCTCCCTAGAGCACACTGAGTGCGCTCCCTGGAAGCGCCTTGGGAGCGCTGGGGGAGCGCCCTGGGTATGCTTCGTGGGAGCTCACTGGGAGCGCCCTGTGAGCGCCCCCTTGGGGGGCACTGGGAGCACCCTCGGGGTGCCCTGGGAGCACCATGCCGGCACTCTGGAGGGGGGGCCCTGGTGCGCAGAAGGGGGGCCTTGCAATCGCTCCCTGCGTGCTGGTGTGATGGTGGTGCTGATTCGTTGTTGATGATGAGGATGGTGCTGATGATAATGATGATGAGGAGGAGGAGGATGATGACGGTGATGATGATGATGATGATGATGATGATGATGATGATGATGATGAAGATGATGATGATGCTGATGATGATGATGATGAGGATGATGATGATGATGATGATGATGATGATGATGATGATGATGATGATGCTCATGCTGATGCTGCTGCTGCTGCTGCTGATGATGATGATGATGATGATGATGATGGTGATGCTGCTGCTGATGTTGATGCTGATGCTGATGACGATGACGATGATGTTGACGATGTGGATGACGATGATGATCATGATGATGACGATGACGATGACGATGACGATGATGATGATGATGATGATGATGGTGGTGAAGATGCTGCTGACAATGATGTTGATGATGGTGATGATGACAATGATTAATGTGATGATGATGATGATGTTGATGAGTGTGTTGATGATGACGATGATGATGATGACGATGATGATGATTGTGATACTGATGATGATGCTCGTGACGGTGATGATGATGATAATGATGATGATGATGATGATGGTGATGATGATGATGATGATGATGATGATGATGATGATGATGATGATGATTATGAGGATGACGACGATGCTGATGGTGACGACGCTGAGGACGATGTTGGTGTGGTAATGACGTTGATGCCGATAATGCTCATGATGATACTGATGATGGTGGTGACAATGATAATGATGTTGACGATGATGGTGATTGTAATATGATGACGATGCCGCTGCTGCTGATGATGATAATGATGATGGTGGTGATGATTATGCTGTTGATGATGCTGATGGCGACGATGACGATGGTGATGACGATGACGATGACGATGATGATGACGATGCTGCTGTTGTTGTTGCTGGTGCTGATGATGATGACGACGACGACGATTATGATGATAATGATACGGAGGAGGAGGAGGAGGAGGAGGAGGAGGAGGAGGAACAGCAGGAAAAGGAAGATGGGGTGGGAGGATTGCCTGGCCCTCCAACGGCCTCCGACGCCAAGCTAGAAAACGATTAGATCGCTTAGGCCTGCATCCTGCATCGAGTCCGCTTCGGGAGGAGGAGGAGGAGGAGGAGGAGGAGGAAGAGGAACGACACATTGCGTCTTCACTTCTCGAGGCGCCACCTCATCTGGGCCGTCTTGGGGCTGGCCTGGGCTCCTGTGGGGCATTCTTGCGGGTCCCTCGGGGCCCTCTTAGACCGTTCTGGGGCTTTCGTAGGGCCTTCATGGCCGTCTGGGCGGTTTTTTAGGGCCGTCGTGGGGCCGTGTTGGGCCGTCCAGGGGTCCTCTTAGGCGGTCTGGGGTCCCTCAGGAGGACCTTTTCGGTTGGCTAGGGAGCCTCTTGAGCAGTCGTGAGGCTTCGTTGGGCCGTCCTGAAGTCATCGTGGGCCGTCCTGGAGGCATGTTGGACCGCGGTCTTGGTAGCTTGCCTGCGCCGTATTGGAAGCCGTCTTGGACATTTTGGATGCCTTGGAGGGCGCCAGTGAGCCTTCTGGCAGCCCAGGAAGCCTCGGGAGGGAGGGGATGTCCTGTAGAAGGCTACAGAAACCCTGCCACACTGCGCGGGGCATTTGTTCACGCCGCAACGTGCCACGGGGTACAGTGGCGGATCACTACAGCGTGTCGCAGAGCTCAATCGAGATTCCGCTATGGGTTGCACTTGGTCCGGTTCAGCTGAAAGTTGTCCATGGGCATACTGATGCTGGCCTCGCGTACTTGAACGTGTACGTGAAGCACTTAGGGCGAGCAGGGTTTGCCGTCGGAGGCCTGCTGGGTGAAGACGACCACCTCTGGGGCCATCTGAGGGGCAGAGGGTCCTGGGGACCATTCAGGTTCACCCTTGGTCCTCTCCCGTCGGCCTAGATCTGGACCTGTGGAGATTGCCTCCCTGGCAGGTCAAGATCTAGACCTGCGTGGTCCAGGCTCTCGCCCAGGGCTGGTCTGAGACCTCACCTGCCTGGGATGGCCAGAAGCTGCAGATCCAGAGCCAGAGCCGTGGGCCCGGCCAGAAAGGTCTAGGTCTGGGCACCTGCGGGGGCCCCTTCTCCCCCCTCCGGCAGGTCCAGAGCTCTGGACCTGCCAGGGCGCCAGGGCTCCAGCCCCGCGACGGCACGGCCAGAGGGGCACGTCAGCAGGCCCAGGTCCGCCTGCAGGAGGACATGCCCGACCGAAGCCTAGATCGAAACCGGTGGGTCAGAGGAGGAGAAGGTACCCATACCTCTGCCCTTCCCTCGTCTTCCCCTCTTTGGGCCTCCCGGGAGGCCCTCGTGGCCACCGCTGGAGTCGCCTCGAAATCCTGGCCAGAGCGCACCCCAGGCGAGGTCCGGGGAGTGGCGGTATGGGCACTTTCTGGTTTCCCCAGTGGGATTTTTTTTTTTTTTTCTTTTTGTTTTCTTTTTCTTTTTTTTCTTTATTGTTTTTGTTCTTTTTTTTTTTTCTTTTACTTATCTTTTTTTATTTTTTTTTTTTTTTTTTTTTTTTTGTTTGTTTATTTTTTTCTTTTTCTTTTTTTTTCTTTTCAGGCTTTTTTTCTCTTTTTTTTCTTTTTTTTTTTTCCAGGCTCGCGCCCCGCGCCGGCCTGGCCTGACGGGCTCCTGGGCACCACGGGTCCAGGCCTAGATTGAAGTCGGGCCTAGATTTCAGTCGGGCCTGCCGCCCCTCGGAGATGTATTCAAGAACAGTGCAAAAACAGTCTGGTGACGATTGATCCTGCTCTTTTGACTATGTTGTGAGTATACTCTCTGGCTACTCCTGATTTGTCTTCCAAGGTAAGCCTGCTTGTGCTCCGGGCTCGCGCCCCGCGCCGGCCTGGCCCGACGGGCTCACATGGGCCCCACGGGCCCCTTCGAGGTCCAGACCCAGACCCCCGACGTCATGATTTTTTCATGACGTCGACCCCCAGAGGTCCCGACCCATTCCGCGGGACCGGTCTTTCATCCTGAGTCGTTTTTTGACGCTCCCGAGGGCCGGTGAGGGCCTCCAGAGGCCGAAAATTAGGAAAAACCTCCCGTCATGATTTTTTCATTACCCAAGGGGGTCTGGGTCTGGCGGGGCCCAGCAGGTCTAGGTACCTGGACCTGCAGTCCCTCCACACCCGCCCCCCTCCAGACCTGCCGGGCTCGTTCTCCGGCCCCGCGCGTCGGTCTGGCTTCGCGCGGGCTCCTGGGGCTCCACGGGTGCAGAGGTCCAGGCCTGCTGCCCCCGACAGGTCTGGATTCGGACCTGCCTGGCTCGGTCTCCTGCCCCCCTTGCTGGCCTGGCCTCTCACGGGCCCGGACCTGTGGCGGGGCCCCGCAGGTCTAGAGGTTCCCCCCCCCCGCCCCCCTGGCAGGTCTACTGGGGGAGGACGATCACCAAGACGTGAGCACTCCTCCGCAGGCATGTGCGACGCACACGGAGCTCTCTGAGCTTTCGCACCCAGACGGTCCGGCATCTGTTGCGGTGGCTTCCTTCTAGCCATTGGGAAGGGCCGGCTACCCCCACTCGTGACGGAGCTCTATGAGCTTTGGCACCCAGACGGTCCCAGTCGTTCCTGTTTCACGGCATCTGTTGCGGTGGCATCCTTCTTATTAGCCACCAGGAGGAAGGGGAGCCTCGAAATCTGTCTGATTCGATCCAGCCCGGCGGCAATTCGCTGACTATTATAAGCTGTCTGATCCAGACAAATCTGTCTGATCCAGCCCAGGATCACGGTCCCCCTGACAGCGGGATCCTTTTGCCAAATTTTTGCCAACAGCTTCTGGAGCCCAGCCAGGCATCGGGCCGCGCAAACAAACATAGGTGGCGAAGGACCCAACCGTGTGTAGGTGTGAGCCCGGAGGGAGACGACCACGAGGATTTGGCCGTTGATTTGGATGCGTATGATCGGTGCGCACGGAGCTACACAAGTTTGGGTGCATGCACGGTCATAGTCGTTCTACCTCATCCGTTGCAGCTGCATCCTTTCGCTTGACAGCACAGGTGATCCTGTGCTGAGGAGGGGAAGGGTGAGGACAACTCCTCGCTCAACCGTCCAATACTAGCCACCAGGCCAGGCTGCGCCCGATTCGCGAGAGGGGCCATAGCCGTTGCCATTCTCCACTGGGGGCAGCCCGAGGGCGCACGGCGCGAGGGTGCTCGCGATTCCCGCGAGACGCGGGGCGCGATGCGCGACGTTAGTTGGCCTAGGCTGCTCGTCATTTCGTGGTGGTCGGGGAAGCGAGAGCACCTCGATCGGAGAAGGACGACTACACACACGTCCACCTCGTTGCTCCCCCTCCAAGTGTTGGGTGTGTAATGGAAGACCCCTATGCTGTTTATCTCATTTTTCGACCTCGGACGGTTGTCCCATGGCCACGCATTTAGTGAACCTCTGGAGGGCCATTGAGGCCACCAAAACGTCGAGTAAAATGCCCCAAAGACTCCCTGGAGCACAAGAGCCCCCCAAGACGACTCCGACATGGCTGCTAGGGGCCCGAAGAGGCCCCCAGCAGCGCCTCCCAGAGGCCCCACGAGGCCCTCACGAGGGGCCCCAAGACTCAACAAAAGGCTCTCAAGGGACCCTGTCGCGGCCCTCAAGAGGGCCCGGAGAGCCCCCCTGGCAGGTCTATTGGGGGAGGGCGATCACAAAAGTGTGAGCACTCCTCCGCAGGTGTGTGCGACGCACACGAAGCTCTCTGGGCTTTCGTACCCAGATGGTCCTAGTCGTTTTAAGGCACCTGTTGTGGTGGCACCCGTCTAGCCACCAGGAAGGGCCACCCCCCACTCGTGACAGGGGGAGCCCCCTAGTCTGCCTGATCCAGCCAGGGGGCAAATCGCCGGGCCCGGGACCACGGGCTCCCTGACATGTTGACCGGCTGCCAACAGCTTCTGAAACCCAGCCGCGCGGAGGAGGAGGAGGAAGAGGAGGAGGATGAGGAGGAGGAAGCGGAAGAGGAGGAGGAGGAGGAGGAGGAGGACGAGGAGGAGGAGGAGGAAGAGGGGGAGGAGGAGGAGGGGGAGGCCATGGCAATGGCAATGAAGCTTCGGCCGCAGTCCGAGCACTGCGCCTCGCCGCCGCGGCAGCAGTGAGCAACAAGCAGTGCGGGAGCTGCGACGAGGAACCCAAAGGTTCCACCCGACAGGTGCATCCCAGCAGTGGCCCTCCCAGGCAGGAGGGCCGTTGCCAAGGCTCCACCACCCCCGCGGGAACGGAAAGCCAACGGGCCACCGAACGCGGCCACCAGGCCCGCCCCTGGGAACCCTGCGGGCCCGAAGCGGGCAGCCCCCGGGCCGCCCCCGAAACCAGAGCTTCGGGCCGAGCCCACAGCAGCAGCACTGCTCCTGCCCAGGAGGAGGAGGAGGAGGAGGAGGAGGAGGAGGAGGAGGAGGAGG
>CAUYUJ010000797.1:0-77500 GCA_963575745.1 Prorocentrum cordatum
GGGGGAGGGAGGAGGAGGGAGGAGGGAGGAGGGAGGAGGTGGTGGTGGAACTCTGCGTCTTGTCGGAACCGACGTGCAGTGGCCCTTATAGTGGGCCGGCTCGGACCCAGCCTGTAGCCGGGTGGAGGGTGGTGTGGCGGGCCCGATCCCTTGTCAGGCCCTTCCGAAGATTTGTTGGGCCCAGGCCGACCCGCTCCTTGGCAAGTCCGCCCGAGCCCCGCAGGGGCTCTCCTGCATGGGGCAGCCCTCTGGGGCTCCCCACGCGAGTCGCAGGTCAAGGCCCCTAGAGGCCCACGGTCTACGGCGCTCTTGCCGTATCCGCTGGGCCCTGGCCTTATTCTCGGCAATCCTGCGCCGCTGGGTGTCGGTAAGAGAGGGGCGGGGAGGGAGAGGCGGAGGCGGAGGCGGAGTCGGGGACCAGAGGAGGGGAGAGAGACCGATCACCTCAGCGGCGTAGGCCTCCTCCTCAGTGGGGCCCTGGCTGTCATCAGGATCCTGGGAGGGGCCTGGGGGGCCCTGGCCAGGCGGGCCCGGGACCTCAAAGCGGCCCTTCTCGGGGTCCGGCCTGCTGCGGCCCTTTCCCTTCGCAAAATCAGGGGCCCACTCCCTGGCCCCGTCCTCCGACGTAGGGATCTCTGAGACATAAAAATCCGCCAGGCCCTGCACAAGGAGGTGGTGAGACTGGGATTCATCCCTGGGCGCGTCCGGGAGCGCAGCATCGAGAGCCGATTCGAGCGTCTCCAGAATACTCTCGGCGATGCTGCGGCAGAGGCCCGGGGGGTAGACCTTCTTCCGCGCGGTCCGGAAGGCCCTGGACCCTACCTCGCGCCCTAGGAGAGTGGCGTGGGCCGCTCGCCCGTGGGAGCATTTTCCTCCCCCAGGTGTCGCAGTCAGGCGACTGTGCAGCCCCGCCATGCGGAGCCCGAAAATTCTGGTCGGGGCCCTGCTCAGTTGTCCGTGCTCGCACTGGTCGAAGTCCGTGGTCGTGGTGCACGGCGCCGACAGCAGCGCGAGCCACGGCTCCCATGTCCACGATGTGACGGCCGCCAGCCGCCAGCTGCACGGGATGGGGTGTTCCGACCACCCTGCCGTGCCTGCCACCAGGTGCGCCGCAAGGAGGAGCACCATGGACTGCATCAGGGCATTCCCCACGGCCAGCTGGATCCTCTGCCGTGGTGCAGCGTGCGCCACTCCCCAGAACTGGTCGTGGGACCTGAGCGGCGGTGGGCCTGGCTGCTCTGACCATCTCGCCGCACTCCATGTCTCACATGGCGGTCCTCCTCCCGTCATCACGATCTGCCTCTTCAGGATCCCCTCGTGGAAGACCATCAGGCTGTCCTGTCGCATGAGGTCGCAGCGCTGAGCGTCGATCGCCACGTCGATGCTGAGGACCATGATGTGCATCTTCTCCGACATCACTTCGAACTTCGGCGCCGACTCGAACACATGTTGAATGTCCTGTTTGCGCCTGTGCCCACAGAACAGGTTGAGTACGTAGATCTCTGCCCTTTGTATCCTCCACGGTATCTTCACCTCCGTTGTGATCCCGCTGTACTTGTCGGTGCGGAACTGGTTCAGATCGTACCTTTCGTCGTGCTGAACTTCCGTCTTCTCCTGGGGTCTTTCTTCTGAGCCCTCCTGAAGCGTGGCCCTGGCAGCGTCATCGAGCACGTAGTCTGCCTCGAGCAGGACCTTCTTTGCATCTTCTTGGCTGAGGGATACCACGTCTGGCAAGGGCCCCGCTGCCTTGATCGCGGGTATGTTCACTCTCTTCCTCAGCAGTCCTCGTGGGAGCTCGTTTCGCAACTCGCTCTCCTCACTGCCAGGCGCCTCTCCCGCGTCAATGGTCGCGACGAGGCAGGCAGGCGATGCAATCGCCAGGTGCTCGGTGAGGTGGTGGGTCCTGTCGAACAGCGTCAGACAACCTTGGCACTGCGTTGCTGAGCCCGTCCAGGTACGTGCTAGCCTGACCATGGTCCAGTGCTGCTGTGAGATGTGGACTCTGAGCCCTCTCTGTCGCCTGAACGTCCTCTGGCACCACGGGCATGTCCATTGTCTCGTCGACGCTGTGTCTGGCTCGTCTGCCTGCGGGGCCCCGCAAGGGCTGCCTTCCCTTGTGGAATACGGCACTCCCGCTGGCTGCACTATGGCGAAGAAGCGCTTCTCTGCCATGCGCGCCGCGTGACCTCTGCTCAGCTGTGCTGCCGCCGCCTTGAGCGTGTCGTTGAGCCTGTACTTCCACAAGGAGTGCGAGCGTATGATCATCATCTCCCAAGGCCTCAGCTCATCACTGGGATCCGGAAGGTCGTGGAGGTCCGCCGAGTAGCCTTGCAGCCAGCGGAGGTCCCCCATTAGCATCTGCGGCCAGGACTGCCTCTTGGCATGCTGGGGCCGCAGGAGGAGCTGGGCCATCGTCGCGAAAGCGAGGGGTGGTCCTGCTTGCAGTAGTTCGCCGAAAAGCCCTAGCCTCGCTACTCTCAGCAGGTCCTCCGGCCGAGCCCTTCCAACCTTGGCGAGCAGTGCCTCATCTTCCGCCTCTGGGTAGGCGTCGAGGTCCAGCTCACCGTCCTCCTTGGTGGCGAACTTTTTCCCCGCCGCCGCCCTGTAGACTGCCATGACCATGGCGTGGTGATACTTGGCCTCCGCCCTCGTGAGTCCTGGCCAGCTGCCTTGTGAGAAGCACCTCGACGAGCATACCAGGGCGTCAGCGAATACCCTCTTGGTAGGCAGGTCCAGCTGGTGGCTGCGGAAGACCTTCTCTCTCAGCTTCCTGAGAGCGGCTGTAGTGGTGGCTGCACGGCGGTAGAGCTCTGGGTACACCGCGCCGTGGTCGTCGATGAGCGTCCCCAGCGCCACGTGGTTGTGCACTGCGTGGATGACGGCTCCCTCGTAGTGCTTCGACCTGAGCTTGACCCTTCCATGGCACTCATGCCATAGGGTCCTCCTCGATCCCTTCGCCCCTTGGCCTGCGAAGGCAAAGAGCACCTCCGATTTGCCAGGGTCAAGGTTGAGGATGAGGCCGAACTCCGCGAAAGTGTCCAGGACGATGCCCGCGATGACCGCCACCGCATCCATCGCCTCCTCAGCCTTGCCGATGAAGAAGAATGTGCCGTCGTCCGCAAAGGCCACGCTGTGGCCTGGTATCTTCTCGAAGTCGAGGTCGCTGTCGAGCTGCTGCGCCAGCGAGCGTACGTTGGCACCTGTGACAAAGATGCCGTAGCCCTCCTCCTCGATCCTCGCCTCTGAGATCCTGATGGCCTCCGCCATGGCGATCTCGTAGATCTGGTCAGCGAGGGGTTGGCCTGGGATCGAGGACTTGGTACCCAGGGCAACGTGGTCTGAGCTCTCGCAGACGAACCATGAGGCCGTGTACTGCTCCTCGACCAATGCCTTCAGATGCTCACTGGCCTCCGTACGGTGGAGCAGCGGCATGTCCTCCTCCAGCTTCTTCTTCAGGATCTCCAGGGCCGTGGGCGGGGCGGCCGTGGACTCGGCGATCGCGTCCTTGTCTGCCTTGGCCATGGGCGTGCGCAGCACCGGCTCCCTGACCATGGAGTAGAATGCGTTCTTGACGTCCATGAAGAAGATTGCCGCGAAGGACAGCATGTTGGCGGACGCCGCTGACTGCAGCATCCTGGTGACCACAGACGCATGCTGAGTGCCTCTGCGCCCGACGCCTCCAAATTGGCGGTCTCCAACGGCTTGTGGCAAGTACTCCGCCACCTTCGACCTGTAGAAGTGCCTCACCCTTTTGCCCACCATGGCCGTGACCGCGAAGCACCTGTGGTTGCCGCACTCTTCGGCCTGCTTTTTCTTGTGGTGGTGTCTGTAGAAGCCTCCTTTCCATTGTACCGGCTCCACTCCTGTGCAGGCAAACTTGGTTGCCAGTGGGTGGTAAGCCGCCGCCAGTGTCTTCGGCTGTGTGCGGAAGAGCTTCCCCATCAGGCCGTCGACCCCTGGCGCTGAGTCCTTTGTGATCTTCATCGCACGCTCCATGTCCGCCAACGTCGGGACGCAGCTGGGGTCGAGTACGTCTGGCATCAGGCTTCCCTTCTCAAGCTGCGCCTGCATGAGCTTGTGGAGGTCCACGATCGGCACGTCCGCCGCGAACTCTACCAGGCTGAAGTGCTGGAGCCACCTGTTCCCCATCTGGGCCTGCGTCGTGGCGCACGTGCCGTCGAGGAGCTTGACCGACGGGAGACACTTGTTCAACATGCGCTTGTGAGAACCAATGCCCATTCCTCTCAGCCGTGCAAACGCTACGTCCGTTTGCCTCTTGTCCCATGCGTCGCGTATGTCTCCTGCAATGCGATGGTACTGATCTCGAGCATCTTGGCGGTGAGAGGCCAGGATATCTGCGCCCACCAGCTTCCAGCACCACTGGCTCAGAGCCTCAGTCTTGGTCTGGGTTATGTTCGCCATCCAGTAGAGGGTCGGCAGCAGGGTCTCCCAGTCGTCCCCCACCTCCTCTAAGGCCTTGATGAGCGTCTGGGTCGGGCTGACCGCCATGCGCTCGTGGAACAGGTGTCCGTCGGGCCTCTGTAGCTTGGGCTGCAGGCTGTAGGTGCCTCTCTTGCTGGACTGCATGTTTTGATCCGGCGACGTGGCGACGCGTGAGGCAGCACTCGGCTCGAGGAGCACCGAGGCTGCCGGTTCTGACCTTGGCAAAGCGTGGCCCTTCGAGGCATCCGGCGAACTAGTGGCGACGTCTTGGGACGCTCTCGGCTCGAGGAGCACCGAGGCGTCCCGCTCTGACTTCGGCAAAACATGGCTGCCTTCATCAGCTTCACCTCGCCACTGGTCAGCACCTGCGCCTGCTGGTGGGTCTGGTTCAAGCCTGCGACGTCGCCTTGTGCCTTCAGGCGGAGCCCGCCTTCCAAGTACTCCACGAAACTCGGCACGTATGTTGTCCAGGGTGCGCCAGTGCTCCGCCACCAGCCTGTCCCTGCTGTCATGCTCGCCCTGGCGATCCTGCCACCAGATCCAGTTGATAATGCCGGCCCTGCGGTCCACTGTGTTGCTCCACGCGGCCTCGCAGATATCTTCTGCGATGCGGTCGATGTGCTTGGCCTCGCCGTCCCTGGTGTCCTGGATGGCACGCAACCTCACAGGATGCCGCCGAAGTAGACGTTTGACGACAGGTACACACCACAGCTTCCAAGATCTGTGGCTGCCCTCCTTCTCCGCAAGGTTGTAGACCCAGTAGGTGGAGCGCTCCTCCATGTGCTCCCTTAAGTCTTCCTCCTCGTCAATTGCGTCCTCCCACGGCGGGTCGCACATGTCCGCAGGCTGCTGAGCTTCGCCCTGCTGTACTGCGGGTGCTTGGCTCCTTCTGGTGTTGGTCCGTCTCAGGTTGTCCGATGCTTCCCCGACGGCTTGACTTAACAAGAGCTCGTCGTGATTGGGTTGCAGCATGCCTTCACTCTGGCCCAAACACCATCTGCCGCCAGCGTGTCCCGCGTAGCCCTCGACGTGAGGGCCTCGGGGCCTGTCTGGCTCCTCCAGGTCGCTGTTGTCCTCGCTGTCGTCCCACGGGAGCGGCGAGTCGATGGCTGCGCTGCAAGTAGCCGTTGGCCATCGTGCCCATGCTGTAGTACCCTGGACGTCCCCTGCTACAGCTGGGATATCAAAGTCGGGCACCTCGTTGAAGGACACGCGCTTCGAGGTGTGGCCCTGGGGGTACTGCGTCGCTCTTCTTCCTTGCTTCTTTATCTTCGCGGGGTGCTGCTGGCCCATGACCGTGGCCGAGAAGTCCTGCACCTGGCGGTAGTCCTGCAGCGCCGTGCGGCATGGTTCCATGACCTTGTCACACGTGACCCTGCGTCTTGTCGATGCCTGCCATTGTGCTGTCCTCAGGTTGTGCCACATCCCCTGGCCGCTGCAGTTGGCCCACGCCGCCATCGTGACCACCAGCATGATGTGACCCAGGCGGTTCCTGGCCCTCCTTGTGGTCCTTAGGAGCAGTGCTCTGACATGGCAGAGGTCCTGCGTGGCTGGCGACTCCCATGTCGGCTTCGGCGCCTTGGGCTCCAGCGGAAAGGCTTCCTCTGCCGCCTTCAAGACCTGGCTGTCGAGGTAGTCCGCATGATCGTTGGGGTGGACGTTCGCTGCCGGGTGCTGCACCTGCCCCATCAGCTCGTCGAGCCTCGCTTGGCAAGAGAACGTGGTGAGCTTGGTTTTGTCCACCTTGGGGCGCTGCCACCTGGGCGGTCTTTCCCCTTCTTGGCCCTGCGGGAGCTGCACCTCCAGGTCCACCACTGCGTGGTCCTTGTGGGAGACCGCAAGCTCGATGTTGTCGTTGACCCCTTGTTCGCCCACATGCTGTAGCAGCTCCTGTGGTACCGCGATGTAATCTATGCGCTTGCCGTCCTTAGCGGACCTGGCCCTCGATGGAGTCCACGTGGCGTAGACATTGTTTCTGGATTGGGCCAGCGTGGAGGGCAGGCAGGAGTCTGTGCGCTTGACGTACTTGCGGAGGCAGGCCCCTGGGAGGTTCTCCTTCTGCGCTCCGTACTCCCCGATGCCGACCGTGGGGACCGATCCCACCTGGGCGTTGGCGTCGACCAGGGAGAAGAGCCACGGGCTGGGGTCGGGTCTCTTGTCGACGATCCTTTGGGTGTGCTCCCACCAGTCCCTGATCTCCCCTGGGGGCCTGTGGCTGTGTGGGGCATGTCCGACCAGGATGTCGCAGTTGAGGAGGGGGGCCCTGATGCACACCAGCAAGCGGGTCGGCCCCTTGTGCACGATCGCCACGTGCTGCTCCTGCAGGGTGGGGCCGTCCTCGCCAAGCCGGCCCACCGTGTTGATCCACAGCGAGACCCCGAAGCGTCCTCCTTCTTCGGCAGCAGTGTGGAGCACCATGTAGTGGCCCACTCTCACGACGGACTCGGCAGGGACCCTGGTCTCGAGCGTGCCGACCAGGTGGTAGCCCGCGTCCCCGAACTGCTGCGCTAGGGACTGCATCCTACCTGGGATGAGGACACCTGTGAAGGCTTTCCCCTTGTTCACCCTGGACTTCCTGGGATCGAGCGTCAGGACATTGGCCACTGCTATCCGTAGCTTCCGTGGCTTGCTGTGTTGCTCCTCCCCCCTCCTTTTGCCTCGGCCCTCGCCCTGAGAGGCGATGTCTCCCTGGGACAGGTGCTTCAGGAGAAAGCTCTGGAGACCTTGGGACGGGGCCTCGAGGACAGGGACGGGGAGGCCTGGGAGCGGGTACTGGAGTCTCTCGGCCTGAGGGGCAACACTGAGCCACAGCCAGGGCGCCTGCGGCAGCACCTGCTCCATGCGCTCCCAGAGGTCGAAGCCGTTGGGCCACGCGATGAGGCCGCCTCTGGCCAGCGTGGCGACGGTGTCGGCGAGCTCGTTCCACGGGTCCGCCATGTGGCCGCCGACGTGCGACCAGAGGACGTCCTCGGCGCTGTGTCTCAGCACCTTGACGATGCTGTCCAGGAAGCTGGCGTACGGCGCGTAGTGCTCCAGCGCGGCACCTCCTCTCCCTATGTCTACCACGTAGTTGTTGTCGGTGTAGAAGCTGATCACTGGCAGCTGCGCGTGCCTGCCCGTCTCGTCCACAGCCACCTGGATCTGCATGAGCCAGAGGATCGCGGCAATCATCGCACATATCTCTGCGGCACCTGACGGCTGGCTGAACTGTTCCCCCAGCGTCGGCATCGCATCCCCCATCGTGCCGATGAGCACGAACTCGTCGTCGTGCGTGTAGCCCAGCACGACGAATGCCCAGGCCGGCGGCCCAGGAAGATGACCGTGCGTGCTGCCGCCCGAGCCATCCGTGTAGATGAGTAGCGTCTCAAACAGGCTTGGATCAAAATCGCCCTGCAGACGCGAGCACTTGGACAGTACTCCCTTGGTGGAGCTGTGAAGGTATTGCTCTCCATATTCGACGAAGCCCTTGTCGATGGAGATTGGCCATGCTGCCCTCAGCACTGCCAAGTCGGCTGCTGTGTCTGGAATTGGCGCGTCAGCACCACTCCTTGGCAGCGCCTCTGAAAATGAAGTCGTTGTGGCGGCTCTGTCTACCGGGCCACACCAGCCTGTCGCTTCCGTCGCCGCTGAAGACGGTAGCGGGGGCTGGCCCGGGTAAACTAGCCCAACGGCCGCCCGTTGGCGTCCAGCCGCTGCCCCACTCTGACGTCGCTCATGGCGTTCTCGTCGGCGGCGGGCGGCGCCTGGCACTGCTGCAGCTCCTGCAGTGGGGATCGGGCTGCCGCCACCTCGACCACAACTGGGTCGCCATTCTCGTCCTTCATGACCTTGACGGCTCCCTCTGCGCTGTCCGTGGCAGCTCCTCCAGACGATAGGGCCAGCCTCCTCTGGCCTGGCGGCGGCGGCTCCGCAAACGCCTTGGCTGGGGACTTGGCTGCCTTGCCTGCGCTCGCGCTCTTCTGGCTGGTGGGCAGCCTCCCTCCACCTGGAACGGGGATATCCTCCGCTCCTGCGGCCTGCGATGGCTGGCCTTGGAGGGGGCGCCCATTGAGCGCTGCGAGGATCTGCCCCAGCGTGTCCTGCATGGACCCCATCTGTGTCTCCAGCTTCGCCACGCGGTTCTGATCTTGGGCCGTGCCTGTGTGTGACCATGCTGGCCTCACTGGCATCTGCTGCTGCCCTGACGAGCCTCCTCCATAGCCGTCGTCGTCCGCGTCCTCGATCTCCTCGTCGCTGTCGTCCGGCACCGCCGCGTCACTGGCGAACTTGTGCGCGACTGGCTCCGCAGCGGCGTGGGCTCCTCCCTGGCGGGTAGGCGCACCAGTGCTCCAGCTGCGCCATCTGCGCCATGAACTCCTGCGCGTGCTGGTACTCCTTCTGGGCCTTGACCGCCTCCGCCTTGCACGCCTCCGCCGCCAGCTCCGCGGCAAACTGGGCGTCCTTGGCGGCCGACAGCGCTTTCTTGGCCTTGTTGACGAACTGCTCCTGCTTCTCCATGCGCGTGGTCGGGTCCTTAGCGAGGATGACCTGGCAGTGGAGCGCAGCATACTCGTTCTCCGCCTGCTTGAGGCGCTGCGGGGAGACCTGCTCCGGGGGCATGCTGCGGATCGCCCTCACCGCCTCCGCCGCCGCCACCATCGCCTTGCGCAAGGACTCCCTGTGGCGCTTGAGTCCTGCGGCGATCGGCGGGGCGGAGAGCCAGCTGGGGTGGTGCTGCGCCTGGTTCGGCAGCATGGGCAGGATGCCGATGTTGCCCGAGGACGCTGGCACTCTTGCATCTGCTTCCCCTTGGTCTTCTGCTGCAGCTCCACGCCCGTGTCCTCCTCTGTCTGCCGATGCAGAGCGCTTCCTCCAGGGGGGCTTGGCCTTTTCCTTCTGGCCACCTCCTCCTCCTCCTTTGGGCGCTCCGCAGCCTCTGCATGTCGTTCTCGACGCGAAGTTGTCCTGGCTGCACTTCACGAAGGAGCAGCGCCAGGTTGGTGTATGGCCTGTAGAACGTGACGATGCACGATCTCCCAGCGCCATCCTGCCGCTGCTGTGGTGCCTGTCCAGTAGGCCTGCCGCCGCACCAAGCCGCAGGAGCACTCGTGCGTTGGCACGCTCCTTGCGGCGGCGGCGGTGCCAGGCCGGATCCAGATCGGGGCCGCGCGGCGTGGCGGCGCCCGTGGTCGCGCGACCGCGGAGGTGTCGCAGGCCACTGTGGCCTGCACCCAAACACCTCGAGCAGGTCGCGGCAACTGAGGGAGGAGGGAGGAGGGAGGAGAGAGGAGGGAGGATGGAGGAGGGAGGGGAAGGGGGGAGGTGGGAGGGGCAAGCTAGATACGCTCGCGTCATATCTGACGTCCCCACTCCCTCCCATCTCTTACCATGGCGTAAACCTCCTCTCTTGTCGCGCAGTCGGATTTCGTAGCAGGGCACAGCATTACATGTCATAAGATGCTATTGAAGGCCAGCGCGTAGCCTGACGCCCCAACGTGGTGGTGGGGTGAGAAATGCAACGAACCGGCACCGAATGCGGAATCACTTCCGATGGTTGCTTCGGGGGGCATGTTCTAGTTTTGGGGCTCTACTTGGAAGGGCCGAAAACCATGCCGTGGCATGGCGCTGGAAATAATGACGCCAGCGCTGCAGCGGGAGCACGATTCGGAACGTGCGGAATCGCGGGAATAAGGCCAGCGTTGCAGCGGGAGCGCGATTCGGAATGAGTGGAAACGCGGGAATGAAGCCAGCGCTGCAGCGGGAGCACGATTCGGAACGAGCGGAAGCCCGAACATGCGGCCAGCGCTTCAGCGAGAGCAGCAGTTCGAAACATAACACAAGCGAAACCACACCTCGCCGACATCAAGTGTGGAAAAAAATACGCGGGGGGGGACACTCCGAGACAGATTCCGCCACAGGCTCAGGGGAGAGAGAAGAGTAGTATTCATAGTGAGTAATTGTGGAGGGGGGAGGGAGGAGGCAGGAGGGAGGAGGGAGGGGGCAGGAGGCAGGAGGGAGGAGGGATGATGGACGAGGGAGCAGGGAGGAGCGAGGAGAGGGAGAAGGAAGGAAGGAGGAGGGAAAAGGGGGGACGTATGAGGGAGGAGGAAGGAGGGAGGAGGGAGGATGCAGGAGGAGGAGGACGGAAGGAGGAGGAGAGGAGGAGGAGGGGAGGGATGAGGGATGAGGAGGGAGGAGAAGAGGGAGGAGGGAGGAGGGAGGTGGGAAGAGGGAGGGGGGAGTGGGATGGGGATGAGGGGGGAGGGAGGAGGGAGAAGGGAGGGAGGGAGGAGGAGGATGAGGGAGGAGGGAAGAGGGAGGAGGAGGGAGGAGGGAGGAAGGAGGAGGGAGGGAGGAGGGAGGGGAGGGAGACGGGAGGGAGGCGGGAGGAGGGAGGAGGAAGGAGGGATGAGGGATGAGGGAGGAGGGAGAAGGGAGGGAGGGAGGAGGGGGATGGAGGAGGGAGGAGGGAGGAGGGAGGAGGAATGAGGGCGGAGGGAGGAGAGAGGAGGGAGGGTGGAGGGAGGAGGGAGGCGGGAGGAGGGAGGAGGAGGAGGAGGAGGAGGGAGGAGGGAAGACTGCTCACTGGACTGCTCATGAGGTGAAAGACCCCTCAGGGCCGGGAGCGCCACCACCCCGAAGGGCCAATGGGCCAACGCAGTCGGGGTCGGCGGGCCAGCGCCCCGGAGGGGGAACGCCTGCTTGCGGGACAGTGCCCCCGGGCCCCTGGCCGCCTCTCCCTGGCTGGCGCCCCGGGGGAGGGCGCCTAGAAGGCCGGGCGGCGCGGCCGCGCTGCGCTTCCCCCAGGGCCCTGCCCTAACGCTGGGCAAGTCCCGCAGCCCCCCACCCTCGAGCGGCCTGTTCCCGAAGGCGGGGCTGGCCGCCAGAGCGGCCGGGCGGGCTGGGCGGGCTCGGCCTGCGTGGGAACCCGTTGGTGACCCGCAGGTTCAGCGCGGCTCCCGAGGAGGCAGGGAGGGAGGGAGGGAGGGAGGGGAAGAGGAGGAGGGAGGAGGAGGAGGAGGATGAGGAGGAGCACGAGGTGGCGGAGGACGAGGATGAGGAGGAGGGAGGGGGGAGGAGGGAGGAGGGAGGAGCGAAGAGGGAGGAGGTAGGAGGGAAGAGGGAGGAGGAGGGAGGGGTGAGGATGAGGATGAGGATCAGGATGAGGATGAGGATGAGGATGACGATGCGGATGAGCATGAGGATGAGGATGAGAATGATGAGGATGATGATGACGATGCTGCTGCCGATGATGATGCTGATGATGCTGATGATGAGGACGTTGATGCTTAGGATGGTAATGATGCTGATGATGATGCTGACGATGATGTTGATGCTGATGATGATGACGATGCTGATGATGATGCTGATGATAATGCTGATGATGCTGTTGCTGATGATGATGATGCTGATGATGGTGATGCTGCTATTGCTGATGATTGTGATGATACTGGTGATGATGAGGATGCGGATGACGAGGATGATGATGATGATGATGATGATCATGATGATGATGATGATGATGATGATGATGATGATGATGATGATGATGATGCTGATGATGATGATGATGATGATGATGATGACGGTGCTGATGATGATTATGATGACGATGATGTTGACAATGACGATGATGATGATGACGACGAGGATGATGCTGATGATGATGATGCTGCTGCTGATGATGATGATGTTGGTGCTGGTGTTGCTGCTGCTGCTGATGATGATGATGATGGTGACGATTATGGTGATGCTGATTAGGATGATGATGATGCTGCGGATGCTGATAAAGGTGATGCTGATGATGATGCTTATGCTGATGATGATGCTGATGATGATGATGATGCTGACGATACTGATGATGCTGCTGATGATGCTGATGACGATGTTGTTGCTGATGATGATGACGATGCTGATGATGAGGATGATGATGATGATGATGATGATGATGTTGATGAGGATGATGATGATGCCGATGCTTCTGCTGATGATGCAGCTGGTGATGCTGATGATGACGACGACGATGATGACGATGCTGCTGTTGATGATGATGATGATGATGATGATGATGATGACGGCGATGCTGCTGATGACGATGACGATGAAGATGATGATGACGATGCTGATGATAATGATTATGATGATGAGGATGAGGATAAGGATGAGGATGCTGATGATGATGGCAATGCTGATGATGCTGTTGGTGATGATCATGTTGATGATGCTGATGATGCTGATGATGATGCTGATGCTGATGAAGATGATGATGCTGCTGATGATGATGATGATGATGCTGTTGCTGATGATGATGACGATGATGATGATGCTGATGCTGATGATGATGATGATGGTGATGGTGATGATGACGGTGATGATGATGATGATGATGATGATGATGATGATGATGATGATGATGATGATGATGATGATGATGATGATGATGATGATGATATGATGATGATTGGTGGTGGTGGTGTGGTGGTGGTGGTGGTGTAATGATGATGATGATGATACGGAGGAGGAGAAGGAGGAGGAGGAGCAGCAGCAGGAATAAGAGGATAACGAGGAGGAGGAGGAGGAGGAGGAGGAGGAGGAGGAGGAGTAGGAGGAGAGGAGGAGGAGGAGGAGGAGGAGGAGGAGGAGGATACGAGGAGGAGGAGGAGGAGGAGGAGGGAGGAACGAGGAGGAGGCGGAGGAAACGAGGAGGGGAGGAGGAGGAGAGGAGGAAGGAGGAGGAGCAGGAGGAGGAGGAGGAGGAGGAGGAGGAGGAGGAGGAGGAGGAGGAGGAGGAGGAGGACGAAGGAGTGGAGGAATGGAGGAGGGAAGAGGGAAGAATGAAAAGCAGGAGGAGAGGAAGAGGAGGAGGAGGAGGAGGAGGAGGAGGAGGAGGAGTGGTGGAGGAGGAGAATGTGGGAGAAGGAGTGTGGTGAGGGAGGGTGGAGGAGGAGGAGAGGGAGGGTGGGTGGAGGGGGAGGAGAGGGAGGAGGTGGAGGAGGAGGAGGAGGAGGACGACGAGGAGGAGGAGGAGGAGGAGGAGGAGTGTGGTGAGGGAGGAGATTGAGAGTCACGCTTGCGTCTAGCCGGAAGGCGGACATCGAGAATCTCTGCGAGGACGTCGAGGCTGGTGCCTCGAGGCGGCCCTGCCGCCTACGTGGGGAGAGGAGGGCCCAGGCCCCCAGGCGTCGCGAAACAAGTCACGATGACGGAAGGTGACAGGTGTTCTTGCATCATCGTGAGTGTTTCGAGGAGGAGAAGAGGACGACGAGGAGGAGGTGGAGAGGAGGAAGAGGAGTAAGGAGTAGGAAGAGGGGGGAAGAGGCAGGAAGAGGAGGACGAGGAGGAAGAGGAGGAAGAGGGGGAAGGGGAGAGGAACTAACTATCGTGGAGGAGGAGGAGGAGGAAGAAGAGGAGGACAAGGAGAAGGAGGAAAAGGGATTCGTGGTTCGACATGTTCTGACATGCTCGTCGATTCCCGAAAGAGCTCCATCCTCGGGGTGCTTTCCAGCACCTGCGCCTCGCCGAGGGCGTTCTGTGGGTGCCCAGGTCGTCTCCGGCGGCCGCCGCAGGGCCCGACACATGGCCTGACAGCCAAACTTTGTTGTCTGCACCAAGACCTTCCTCCTCCTGCTCCTGCTCTTCCTCCTCTTCCTCCTCCTGCTCCTCCTCCTCCTCCTTTTCCTCCTCCTGCTCCTGCTCCACCTCCTCGTCGTCCTCCTCATCCTCCCTCCTCCTGCTCCACCTCCTTTTCCTCTTCCCGCTCCTCCCCCTCCTCCTCCTCCTCCTCCTCTTCCTCCTCCTGCTCCTGCTCCTCCTCGTCGTCCTCCTCCTCCTCCTCTTCATCCTCCTCCTGCTCCACCTCCTTTTCCTCCTCCCGCTCCTCCTCCTCCTGCTCCTGCTTCTGCTCCTGCTGCTTCCCCCCCCGCATAAGCCAGGGGCCCTGTGAGCACACTGGGATGGTCGGGGAACCCAGAGTGGTCGTTTACTGCCTGCGTCGGCGGGATAGAAATAGAGTCGGGGACTTGCCGGAGAAGGCGGAGGGCGGCGGGGGGGTTCTGGGGACGGCGCCCCCGCCGGCCGTGGGGACCCTCCCCCTTGGGAGGGTGGGGCGTGGGGTGGGAAGGGTCGGAATGCCCCCCGCTGTCAGGGTTCCCCCCCTGTCTCGGGGTCCCTTGCCCTTTCTTACCTGGTGTTCCTCCCCCCCCTGGGGCACCTCTGTCTCCCGCGGGGGCGCGCGCGCGGAGGCGGCCGGTCCCTCTGACACGCGGCGCGTCGTCTGGTCAGCATACCAGGTATGCCAGCGCTGCCGAGCCAGTATTGAGTCTTGGCACTTTGGCAGAAAAGCCGAGCCAGTATTGAGCCTCGTCTGAGCTCCCAGGCGGCTTAGTGGGACGCCTGTGACAACTTCAGGATGCGTGCTGGTCCTGCTCCGGCTCCTGCTGCTCCTCCTCCTCCTCCTCCTCCTCCGTAGCCATTTGGGCTCAAGACGGCCTTCAGGTTTTGCGCTGCGTGGCTCGCGCTTCTCTGCCCAGCCATCACACGCGGTTGGTATTTATTTCGTTTCGAAACTGCAGTTCAGTTTGCTTGCAGAATGGATGAAGCAAATGGGATTCTTTCGTTTGTCGCTGGACGGGCCTTGCGGCTGCTGGCCAATTATTCGGGCAAGCGCTTCAATGGGCTCCAAATGGCTGCGCATGCCAATCGCCGGGTCCTATCATCGGGAATGCGCCGGCGGCTTCAACAATTTGGCATTGCATATCAAGTGGTACGTCATCATACGGAGCAGTGGGAAGATGGTTTTTTCGAGGCCCTTGAGCAGGAGTTGGTAGGAGCATTTCCCGGGCGGCGCAGCTCGAAGCCTGTATGCGCACCGAGGTTCTCTCGCAACGTGACGCAGCGGAGTGGCCTTGTCAGGACGGCGCTCAACAGAGATGCTGCTCCTTTCGCCATGCCGCAGGTGGAACCGTTGGCGGCTGTGCCTGTCATCATCGAGCAGGCAAAGTTCCAGTATGACTCGCAGCTGATAGTATATCAGGGGTTGGTGGAGTCGCAAAACTCGTTTATTGCAGCCCTCCAAGACATCAGTGATTCTTATTCCCATGCGCATAAGGCCTCTGAGACGGATTCTGGCGAGCCTTCGGAGGACATTGCGAGCGAGAGGTCCTCTGGATCGGCGGCCGCCTCATGTTGCCCCTCGCCCAGGGCAGTGGTAGACTCAGGGCACCCCGAGATTGTAGCCATTACGGCCAAGCTCGATGCTGTCCCCAACCTCATTGACAGAAGGATCCACAGTGCTTTGTCGGAGATTGTCCCCTCGGTGACCAAGTCGCTCGGCGGCTCGATGGGCGATGTTGTTTCTAATATTTTGGGGGCCACTCTGCCTGGGGCCATTGAGGCCGCAATCGCGCCCAGGATGGATCAGATGTTAGATTCAGTAGCTTCGCGTTTTTCCGAGTACTCGGCCCGTGCTGCGTCATCTGCTGGTACGCCTCAACGGGGCGGCGATGGGGCAGAGCTGGAGGGCGTCGAGCAGATGGTGAAGGATGTGGTGGCATCGCAGCTTGAAGTGCTCAAAACGCAGTTCCTTGAGCTCACCGCGCGCGTGGAGGCCTTGGGCGCTACCCGTGAGCTGGAGAAGCGGCCCCCTGCTACTGGCCTTGCTTGCTCGGCGGATCGGGCCCGGTCTCCCGTGCTTCCGATGTGCCAGTACGGTCGACAGTGCAAGAGGAGCGATTGCATCTTTCGCCATCCTGAGGGACAGGCCACTGCCGCAAGCGCACGGGTTCATGGCGGTAGGCCTGCGACGTCGCATGGCCGCCCTCAACTGATCACGCCAAACGCGCGCCCCATAGATTACGGCAGGTTCGATGACATTGTCGACGCCGCCGAGGCGGAGGAGGTTCATGACTTCATTATGGCTGGGCTTTTCGGCGATCCGATGGAGACGGAATTGCCGCCAGAGCCCGACGATGATTGATGTGGTCGCGACGTCCTGTTTGTCTCGCTCTGCCAGTCATACTACGCACGTCGCGTTCCTCTTCCGCGACGGCTTCATAGATCCAGCTTGTTGATCAAATTCCTTCTCAGCACTCTCTTCCCCTTCTTGTACTCCTTCTTCGTTGAGGTTATTATTTAAGGGGCTGTCGCCCTCGCTCATTCGCCACCTGGTGGCGGGCGGAAGATCTCCTGTGTAATCGTACTCGCCTTTCGGCTACGCTCCACCTCCTCCTCCTCCTCCACCTCCTCCTCCTCCTCGTCCTCTTCCTCCTCCTCCTGCTCCTCCTCCTCCTGCTCCTCCTCCTTCTCCTCCTCCTCCTGCTCCTGCTCCTCCCCCTCCGCCTCCTCCTCTTCCTCCTCCTCTTCCCGCTCCTCCCCCTCCTCCCCCGTAGCCATTTTGGCTCAAGCACGAAACCGTCGCCCTGCGGCTTCGTGCTTGCCTGCAGCCGAGGGGCTGGCTCGAGGCGAGCCGGCCACAGCAGGCCACTGTTTCTCGCTCCGCCACGGCAAGCTCCCGCTGCCGTGGCCGTCCGTTCTCGTGCATTCGTGCTGTTACGTGCGCGCGCCATGTCCTGGGGTTTCAAGAAACCCCTTGCGTATGTGTGCTGCCCCAACCCCGCCTGCCCAGGTTGGACCTGGGCCAGCCGCCGCAAACCCTACTGCGGGCTTTGCGGCACCCCGCAGCCCCAGCCGCCAGGATCCTCGCCATCGCCAGGGACCAGCGGCAAGGGGAAGGCAAGGGCAAGGGGCAAGGGCATGAAGGGGGAGGAGGAGCATCTGGAGGAGGTGAAGCTGGAGGTGGTGTGAAGCAGCCCCCGTGGCATAAAGACACGATCCCCTTGTCGCCTCCCCCGACCACCGACCAGTCCTCCCACGAACTTCTGATGGCGCAGCATCTTGTCAAGTTCTACAACGGCTGGGGAGTGGAGCACACCGATCCCAGGCTGGTCTCGGCCCATGAAGCTGTCAAAGCTGCGAAGGAGAAGGTGTTCCAGAATCGGTCCCCTGTCCAGAAGGCTCAGAGTCTCGCGGCTCAGATCCAGCATCAGAAGTCCCTCGTCACCTCTGCCGCGGAATCTCTTGCCGAGCTTGAATCCCAGGCAGCGTGCATGGTCAGGAAGTATGAGGAGGCGACGGCGCAGATTCGGGAATCGAAAGCCCAGTTGGAGTGTCTCAACGCCCAGCTTGCTTGCCTGCGTCCTGAGTCCGCCTCGTGCGAGCCTCCTGAGTCTGAACCTGAAAGTGTGGTCCACTGGGTCCAGGGTCTGAAGGGAGCTTTGACCAAAGAGTTTGCCTGTCTTTCTCCTGAGGGAAGCAAGCAGCTGGAGGATGGGTTCCCGGCTTTGGAAGGCATGTTGACTAAGATGAAGGACCAGTTGGATCTTGACGCTCAAACCAGTAAGGTGTTGGAGGGAGCCATTCAGAAACCTTTGAAAGGCCTGGAGAACAATATCACACAGAAGAACATGCATAATTCCTTGGAGGAGAAGCAGCTATCAACAATTGATGAGGAGGAGGAGCCGTACGAGATATCTGATGAAGATATGGAACCTCGAGGTGAGAAGCGCCTTGGTGAGGACCTCAGCAGCCTCCAGGAGCAAATGGAAGCCCTTCGTCAAGAGTGCCCAGATATTCATGACCAGGTGTGGACCCCTGTGAAGAATAAGTCTGGGAAGTCTGCCGAGAAAGGGAAGGGCGCCCAGCAAAGCTCAGGAGGGCATAATCCCAGGCCGAAGCCTCCAGGAACTGCATCATCGTCTTCTGCAGGACCCCAGGGCAGAAGAAAGGTGGGGAAGGGGGGGGGGCCCAGCCACTGCCGCCGCCCCGCCAGCCGGCCGCAGCAGCATCCAGAGGGGGGGGGCGGCAGGGCCAGAGGACGGCGAGTTGTGACAAACTAAGGGCCAAGGGTGGGCCTTGCAAATAACAGCCCTGAACACGAATTCGCTTGCTACCTTTAAGGCGAACTATGACCATGAGTCTGGTTGTTCTCAATTCCCTGAGGCTTCGATTCTTCTCCTGCAGGGGACCCTGTTCAATGGCGAGGAAGCCATGCAGTCTGCCAAGGAATGGTGTTCCGCTCGTGGTTGGCTTGGGTATCTCTCTATGGCTGCAGTTCTAGAATCGGGAGTGGCTTCTGGAGGTGGCTGTCCTATTAAGGGCTGGGCAGAATCTTGGAGCTAGCCCTGTACCTGTAAGGTTTTCTATGCCGCACCGCATATGCGCCCTGAAGATTGACATCCCTGGGGCCCCCAAGTTTCGCCTCGTCTCTTTGCGCGTGCAGACGAGTGTTCGGGTTTAGCGCTACAAATCTTGAACTCTTGGAAGATATTGCAACTCTTCAGGAGAAGGTTCAGCTCCCTGTCATGATTGCAGGAGATTGGAACATGAAGGCTAGGAGGCTCGAGACTTCGGAGTTCCTGATTCGAGCTGGCATGGGGGCGGTTGCCCCGTCGAAGCACACATGTATTAAGAAGAAGTCTCAGACCACTATTGATTTCTTTGTGCTTTCTCATGTGCTTGCTTGCAATGTCACGTCGATATCGGTGCTCTCTTCGCACCCTGTCTCGCCTCGCTGCCCAGTGACGTTGCACGTCTGGTCTGATGTCAACCATGCCATCCCTGTCTTGTGTAAGTGCCAGAAGACCCCGCATGTCAAGCCCTTCGGTCCGTCCCTGGAGAATCTTCCTTGGGTCGAGTTGGAGAGTCAAGTCTCCAGATTGGAAGAGTTGTGTGGGGATTATGTGGGCAGTGGCTTACCCAGCATGTCCAGTTTTGAAGCTCGGCAGGCTGATCTTGATGTCGCGTACGCAAGTGCTGCCATGGAGTTGGAGCTTACCATCTGTAGGATGGCGGACCCCCCCTCAAGACTGTCTCGCAGAGGGCCCGCAGTGCCAGGATCGTGCACGTTCCTCTCGTTCAGCACTGCAAGAATCTGAAGTTGGCTTGGAAATCCTACCTTGTTCCTTTGAGGTGGATGGTTAAATGGGCCCAGAATGTATGTTGTTCTTTGGGGAGCGAGGCTGGTCTTAGAATGCATCTCGAGAACCTGGAAGGCTGCCCTGCCGAGTACAGATCGGTCCCCTCGTTTATCTGCCATTTGGATAGGCCCAAGTTGCTGGCGTAAGGAATTCGGCAGGACCTTGATTGGCAGTCTTTGAACAGGTACGTTGCTGAAGGCTTACTTGGAGATTTCCTGAAGGATCTTGAAACTGTTTTGAAGGCTGAAAGCTCCAGGGACACCCTCGGCTCTATCAAGTCCTGGAAGGAATGGGTTCGACGTCAAGGCAGCTCTGTCTCCTGGATGCACAAGTGGACCAAGTGGAAGGATGCGTGGAGGCCTGGGGAGGTGCTGCAGCGCTCGGGCCAGTGGTCTGGGCAGCCTACCAGCATCCTCAGGGCGGAGGCGGATAGGCTGGAGCGGCTCCGGAAAGGGGATGCCTACCCTGCTGCTCCGTGGCAAGTAAATCATGATGATAGGAAGCCTGTCCCCCTGTCCACCCCAGATGAGCTGAGGAAAGTGTGTGCTGCATTTAGCTCTAAGACGTCCCAAACGTTTGACGGTTTCCATCCCCGTCACTATCTGATGTGCCCTGACCAGCAGCTGGGAATCATCGCCAGGCTTCTTAGATGTATCGAGCAGCGCGGGCAGTTGCCCTCTGTCTTGCAGGCGGTTGTCACATGTCTCGTACCCAAGCACAAGCCAGGCGCGGTCAAGTTTCGTGGTATCGGTCTGTGCGTGTCTCTGTATCGTGTGTATGGCAGGCTACGTCAGTGTGTTGCCCGCTCTTGGGAGCGATCTCATCGGCTTCGTTGCTTGTGTCACCAGAAGGGTGTTTCCATTCTTGAGCTCGTGCTCGTGCAAAACATCAAGGCTGAAGCGGCTAGCATGTCGGAGAAGAAGATTCAAACGTCGGCTGTGTTGTATGATATGAGTAGTTTCTATGACCATATCGACCTTAACCTTCCCTGGGCCAGGGCCGAAGACACGGGGTTTGACATGCAGGTCCTTGCCGTGATCTGCAACATGTACCGTGCGAAAAGGTTTTTCCCGATGGAAGGTTATGCGTTGGAATCCTCCTTCCCTATGCAAGGCATTTTGGCTGGGTGTCCGTTCGCTACTGTCCTGGTGCAGGTTTATTCCTATGGGCCAGTCTTAAAGCTCCAGCAGGTCTCGGGAACGTCTGATCTCTTCCTCTTCATCGACGACTGGGTGATTCTGAATCAAGATTCGGACCACAGGTCCCTTCTCACTAGAACTGTCGGGAGCTCGGCCCAGGTAATCCAGTTGATCCAGGATGGCTTGCAGTGCGCAGTTGCTTATGATAAGTCTGCTGCCGTTGCCTCTTCGGACAGTATCAGGCATGATCTGGCCAGGTCCATGGGGAAGTACATGGAGTCCAAAGAATTCTCTGCTGCAGATCTTGGTGTGGACACCGCGGGAGGCCAGCTCAGATGTCGAAGAGGTGCTACCCGTTTCTTGAAGGAAAGAATCAAGGAGCTGAACCGTCGCAAGCGAAGACTAGCAGCCATAAGGAAGGGAGGTGCCAACATGCAGAGGGCGTACCTCGCAGGTATCCAATCCTTCGGGTATTATGGGGCCGAGGTGGTGGGGTTGGACGCAAGGGAAGTTGCAGCAGCGCAGTCTTTCTTCTTGCAGACAGTCGGAAGCGCGTGTCCATCCAGGTCCCGCACGTTGTCGCTTCTCATTCTCCAGGACCCCACTTGCAGACTTGCCCTGGGGCCTGTCATCACCTGGACGAACTTGGTTTGGAAAGCAGCGACCCGCCCTGGATTCGAAACCCCGCTGCCACGGCTGAGGGAGCTTGCCTCGAACATCCTGGCAAGGCCGCCGAGAGCTTGGAACCGGGTTAAAGGACCCCTCGGAGCTGCTGTGGTCTCTCTGCTTAGAATTTCCTGGAGGTTTGTTCCCCCCTTTGTATTGGAGGACCACAAGGGTCAGGAAGTTGTCCTAACTAGCACGTCCCCCGCCAAAGTTCGTTGTGATCTCAGAGCTGCGTGGGTGCACGTGCTGGCTGCGAAGGCCGCTAGCAAGTTCGAACGCCCTGGGGAGATCCTGGACACGACTGTCTGTTGCCAACTACTCTCCCCTGGAAATATCTTGTCGTATGCAGAGAAGTGCATGTTGAAGGCGTTTGTTACACAGTGCTTGTGGTCCAAGTGGCGCCTTGCTAGATGTGGTTATGATGTGGAAGATATGTCATGTCCTCTGTGTGGTTTTTCTAGGGATGATCTTCACCTTCGCCTGTTTGCCTGCTCTGCTACTCTCAGTGTTAGGGATGAGTATCTGAAGGGCGACGTTTTGGATTACATCTCCCGTGAAGATAAGAAGAACCCTCTCATGCTTGGCTTCCAGTTGGTTCCTGAGAGCATTCTGAGTCCGCCCGATGGCCTGGGGCATGAGAGTTATACCTTCTCCTGTGTGGACCCCAACCTGACCCCCTTGGAGGCGCTCAGAGACAAAATGTGCTTTCATGACGGGTCCTGTTTCAAGGACGGTCACAAAGCTCATCACTGTGCTGGTTGGTCATGTGTCTGTCTCCAGGAGGATGGGGAACCTTTTGCTATCATATCGGGCAAGGTAGGGGCCAAGCTGCCACAGACGAGTCCTGCTTCGGAGCATGTTGGGTTTCTGGCAAGCTGCAAGTATGCTAGCTCGGCGTCAGAATTCTACAAAGGGCTCGTAGCAGTGAACGAAAGGCCCTTGGAAGTGGTTGCTGACAGAAGGTCGTATTATGCTGGGCTCGTTCTCCTTGCTCCGAGCCACCTGCCCAGGAAAGAAGCCATTGCCATCGCAAAAGTGAAAGGCCATCAGAGTGCTAATTGTTTCGAGCCTTTCTCTGTATATTGGTTCAGGGCCAAAGGAAACCACTGGGCTGACGTGGCTGCAAAGGCGGCTGCGATGACCCATTCCCGTCCGTCGGAGAACGAGATTTTTGAGTTTAGTCTTGAAACGTCCAGCCTCAGGAGTTTTCTGATTTATGCGGCCAAAGCCCTGTTGCTTTGGTCAAGTCTTGCGCCTGCCAGGACCAGCAGCCGTCTGGGAAGGGTAGGTGCCTCTCGCGCTGGTGCAGCCAGTGCCGCCACTGCTGGTGGCACCGCCGCCCGTGCCGCCACCGTCAGCGCCGCCTCAGAGGTGCTGGGCGTGGCTGGCCGGGGAGAGCAAAGCCCCTCTCTCCCTCGGGGTGCCCCCCACCCTCCCTCTGCCCCTGCTTCCGCTGGGGCCACTGCGGGTCTGTCTGCTGCCCTTGCTGCTGGCGGGGCGCAGGCGCCCCAGAGGAGGGATCGTGGCCACGAATTCAGGTGGATTCGCGGGCTGTGGGCGTGCACGCGTTGTCTTGCTCGTGTGCGTTCGGACCCTCCGCAGCCAGCTGCGGACTGTATTGGTTTTAACCCTGTGTTGTGCGCCCTTGTGCAAGAGCCTCAGGGGCACAAAATTCACCTGACGGGTACCCCAGATGGGGTCACCCTTTTCTGTTGCTTGGACTGTGGCAGTGTTTCTGAGGGGGTTAGGCTTGGTGGGTTGGCGAGGGCCTGCAAGGGCGGGCCCTCTTCCAGCCACACACGAAGCAACCTCTCTCGGCTTAGAAGAGGCATCCATCCCAATAATAGGGATGTGCTGCTTGACGAGCTTGTGCCTCTGGCTGACTTTACGCGTGCTGTGGACGGCAGTGGTTCGGCTTCGACTGGTGAGGTGGGGGGTTAGTCGCTGGCGCCCTCCCTCTGGGTTTGGGCTGTTAGTGATTTCCTCTCCGTCTTGCTGGTCTTAGCCCTTGCGATGCGACGTGTCAAATCACAACTCCTCCCCCTCCTCCTCCTCCTCCTCCTCCTCCTCTTTCTCCTCCTCCTCCTCCTTTTTCCTCTTCCTGCGTACTGAAAGAAGGCGCGGCATAAGGTGTTTCCCCAACCATCCTGTGGTGCTGTGTCCTCGTTTTGACAAGACAGTGCCTCGTTCTCACTCCTTCCTCCTCCTCCTCCGCCTCCTCCTCCTCCTCCCTCCTCCCATCCCTGCCTCTGCCCTCCGCGTGTCCACACTTTGCGCACACCCCTCACACGCTTCGTGACCATATAGGGGGCTCCACCGGAGACACCCGTGGCAGGGTCTGCATGGCGCCACCGCGCCCATTTCGGGACACCTCTTGCACGCTTCGTTGTCCCATGGGGAGCTCCACCGAAGGCCCCAGTTGCAGGGTCCGCATGGCGTCACCACGCCCATGTTGGCACACCCCTCACACGTTTCGTGGCCCCACAGGGAGCTCCACCGACGGCCCCCGTGGCAGGATCCGCATGGCGCCACCGCGCCCGTGTCGACACACCTTTCACGCGCTTCGTGGCCCCAGCGGCCCCAGTGGCAGGGTCCGCATGGCGCACCCGCACCCGATCCAAGCACACCCCACACGTTTCGTGACCCCTGAGGGGGCTGCTCCTCTTTCGCCCCACCAGCCTTGCGGCACTCACATCCGATTCTTCGCCAGGATAATAGGCCGTCTTCGGCCTCTGGTGGCCCTGGCCATGCCCCGCTGGCCGTCAGAGAGCGGCGCTCGGGATGCAGAGGCCGTCCGAGGGGGGTGGGCGGATACGTCTGTGGGACCACGTCGTGCACAAGTCCTCGGGGGAAAGGAGGGATGAGGGAGGTGGGAAAGAGGCAGGGCGGAGGGAGAGGGGGCAGGAGGAGGGAGGGTAAGAACGAGGAGGTGGAAGAGGTCGGAGGGCGGATGAGGATGAGGAGGAGGAGGAGAAGGAGGATACTTATGATGATGTTGCTGATGATGATGATCATGAGGATGCAGATGATGAATATGATGACGCTGATGCTGATGCTGGTGCCGATGATGAGGATGAGGATGAGGATGAGGATGAGGATGAGGATGATGATGATGATGATGGTGGTGGTGATGATGATGATGATGACGCTGATGATGATGCTGGTGACGATGATGATGGTGATGATGATGATGATGATGAGGATGATGATGCTGATGACGATGATGATTATGATGATGATGATGATGATGATGATGATGATGATGATGATGATGATGATGATGATGATGCTGTTGATGATGATGATGATGATGATGATGATGATGATGATGATGAGATGATGATGGTGATGGTGAGGGGGAGGAGGAGGAGGAGGAGGAGGAGGAGGAGGAGGGGGAGAGGGGGAAGAGGAGGAGGAGGAAGAGGAGGAGGAAGAGGAGGGGAGGAGGAAGAGGATGAGGAGAAATTCTAATTCTAATGCTATCTAAGGCGGGGGTCCTGCTCTAGGCAGGCCGCACATTCACATTCATGCCCGATCAGGGAACGCAGTGCCCGACTTTGGTGGCAGCCCCCTGGATAGGCGCGAGAGCACCTCGCGCCCCGCCCTCGAGAGGCATGGCCCTCGGGCGGGGTCTCCGCACACTCCCTTCAGGATGCGGGGAGGGGCAACAGTGCAAAATCCTCCACAGACCGTGCAGAACAGAACTCCTCGCTGCACCGACAGCCGGTGGGAGGGGTGACAACGGTCGGCCAACGGGTGGTCCAGGGCACCCCCACACAAGTCCGACGGCTCCAAGCAATCAGGGGTGGGGTCAGCGCCAGCGTCACCCCTCACCTCCCGCGGCGCAAGCAGTTGAACGCGCTGCTGGATGATGCAACGGGGCTTGCACGCCGTGGGCCAGAAACTCGCAAGCTGGCCTTTCAGGCCATAGCTCAGCCCACATTGCCTGCACTTGATGCATGCCCTATGAACAGAGGGATCGTGGTCTGCATCTCTCAACCGACAAACACGCTCGGACAGAGAGGAGACGACCCCACGAGTTCGCCGAGGCTCGCGGAGCCCCTTCCTCTCACGCTCCGAGGAAAACAACACTTCACGCTGGACGGTCAGGATTCTTTTTAAAACTTGAACGGCGAGCCCATCAGCCCGCACAATAAGAGAAACAGGATTCTCGTCCAACTGGGCCTTATCGGCAGCCCAATCAGCAATGCGGTCAGCCGCTTTGTTCAAATACACCTCTACATCAGGCAAAACATGTTTTCGGCCTGGGCTTGGGTGGGGTGTCCTTTGGTCCAGATCAGTCGGAGAGAACCCTTCCGTTCGGAGAGCACAAGGTGAAATTCAGCCCACAGGTCCAGCATACTAGACTTCCCCTTGGCCCGTAAGCTTTTCCTCGCACCCTTCACGACTAACAGACAGTCACAATAAACTCGAACATCTCCGACACTAGCACGCAACAGCTCGATCAAAGCATAGAGCTCTGCCCTTGGTGAAGACTGACGCGCACACGGCAAATATCCACAGTCAGCCGCGTCTGTTTTACCATCGGGGCCGAGGTGCACGAAGGACCATCCACATCGACGTAGCCTCCAATCCTTCGAGTATTTGCTTCCAGACCCATCAAAACCCCAAACGCCCTCACGTATGAGCTCCCCCTCAACACACCGTCCCCAATCCCAAACCAATCGCTGCGGAGGGGGAAGGTGCCCTAAGGAGTCGCCCAACGACGGGAGCCCTCTACACCAAAAACTCAGCTTGCCGTTTTCCGCAATGGCCTTGGGAGCCAAGGAGTCGGTATTTCCAATAGTGTAGCCAGGGCTATCTCGATTGCACGCACACTGCCAGTACCGATGCAGCGGGGACTCAGGGGCCTCTCCACATCTCCCACAGAGCCCATTACTATCAGAGACGTACCCAGCAGCATGCAATCGCTCTTCAGGCCAGGACGCGGCAATGAGCACATTACGCAATATGCCCACCGACTCGTGCTCACCGTCTCGGGCAAGCTTGGCCAAAAATCTACGCACTGGGGTAAAATCAACTCCTCTCTCCAGGCCCGCACCACAAAAGTGCTTCGAGGCTTGGTCCCAGGACACAGCAAAACACGTTCTCAAAAGCGCTCCCCAAAGCTGGAAAGGACAATCACCATCATTCAACCTTAAAACCGAATCCTCAGTGCGCCAGTACACTGGTGACTCAGCCTGCCAGCCAAGGTCACGGAGCACAGCAATAGTGGCCGCCATCGGCCCTCGAACTACCTGCCGACGATACTTGGTCTGATCCATCTTGGTAGATATCTTCTTCCTAACCTCAGCACACAACCTGCGCGATTTATGATCAAGATCCGCCCAAGATAAAGCCCAACCATTGAGCTGTTCATAGCGAAGCCTAAACTGGGGGTCATCCTTCGCAGCCCCCAGTAAGCCTAGCAAGGTACCTAGTGGTGCAAGCCCCTGGGGCCCACAACCCAGAGCACGTGGCAGCCTGAGCGCGCATGGACTTGACTTCACCAGGGGAACGCCCCAAGACCTCATGGCCCCACGACCCCACGGCCAGGACCCCAGGTTTGTACAGCTTGCTCGCTCGGCCGACAAGCCGAGTTAAAACATGCACCTTGCTACTCTTTCGATAGGCGATAGCACGCCGTTGTCGCAATTTGCTCATATTTCGGCGGAGACCTGCAGAAGACATGACCCCCAGATCTCGGACCGAATCTCTCCACTGAATAGGAAGGTTGACTGACGCGAACATCTGCATGATCTCGGCTCCGAGCTCTTTGTGGGAGACCAAAGGTGTACTTTTATCTGCAATGACTGTGCCAGCAGCCTCCAGCTCGTGGCACAAGTGCAATGCGGCAGGCACGAACGCGGCGAGGACCTCCTCGCGGGATCCTTGCTGCGTCTGAGTGGTATCGTCAACGTATCCCTTGATGCGGACAGGCAGGAAGGAGGCGTGGGCCTGATCCAGTATGTCATACAAACAGATCTTAATCCACGGCATGAATTGGCCACGGCCAGGCAAGATGCCCATTCCAGTGGGGATGAGGTCAGAACAGAAACCCTGGACCTCGAGGATACGAGGAGCTTCGTGCAGCACAATCCCCAAATACAGGAGGAACAGGGGGTACCTCATCTTCACGGCGAGTCCAGCAAGGCGACAAGGGTCCACAGTATCAAAAAACTTCTTAAGGTCCCAATACGCTCCCACCGAGCACAACCCAAGATACCTGGCCATCTCGTGGCCGAGCTCTCGGTTAAGCGCAGCCTGCAGAGCCGAAGACCCTCGAATAGCAGTGTCCCAATGATTGACCTGGGCAAGGGACCAATCCTCAACATGGCTTCCACGAGCTTTGCAATAGACTCGGTACAAAGTGGGACACTTGCACACAGGTCTTTCGCTCGCAGCAGACTTGGGCAACAGAGCAATGATGCCCAACATAATCTGCGTCGGCCACATGAGCCGACACTCACAACTATTAAGGAGGTGGGTGTACGACTGCACCGCCTCGGAAGAGGAGGAGGAGGAGGAAGAAGTGGAGGAGGAGGAAGATGAGGAGGAGGAGGAGGAAGAAGATGAATAATAATCATACTCAGAAGAAGAAGCAGAAGAGGAGAAGGAGGAGGAGGAAGAGGAGAAGGAGGAGGAGGAGGAGGAGAAGGAGGGAGAGGAGGAAGAGGCGGAAGAGGAGGAGGAGGAATATGGCGGGAGGAGGAGGAGGAGGGGAAGGAGGAGGAGGCGGAGGAGCAGGAGGAGGAGGAAGAGGATCAGGAGGAGGAAGAGGAGGAGGATGAAGAGGAGCAGGAGGAGGAGGAGGACGAGGAGGAGGAGGAGGAGGAAGAGGAGGAGCCGGAGGAGGAGGATGATGAGGAGGAACATCAGTAGCAGCAATAGTAGCAGCAGCAACAGCAGGAGCAGCAGCAGCAGCAGCAGCAGAAACAGCAGTAGCAGCAGGAACAGCAGCAGCATCCGGAAGGCCTTGACGTACGCAGGGGAGGAGGAGGAAGAGGAGGATGAGGCGGAGGAGGAGGAAGGAGGAGAGGAGGAGGAGAGGAGAGGAGGAGGAGGAAAGGAGGACGAAGGACGAGCAGGAGGAGGTTCTTGATGCAGACAGGTGGTGGATAAGGAGGAAGAGGATGAGGAGGAGTAGGAGAGGAGGAGGAGGAGGAGGAGGAGGAGGCGGAGATGGAGGAGGATCTGGAGGAGGAGGAGGAGGAGGAGGAGGAGGAGCAGAGACAGGGACAGGAGCATGAGCAGGAGCAGCAGCAGCAACAGGAGGAGGGTCTTGACGCAGAGAGACGAGGAGGAGGAGGAGGAGGAGGAGGAGGAGGAGGAGGAGGAGTAGGAATAAGAGTAAACTTAATACTACTATTATCATCATTGCTAATGGTTGTTCTAATTGTAATGATAGTATTAATGTCATTGTTAATATAAAGAAGAATACTAGCAATCATACTACGAATGACAATCAGAAGACGACACACAGTAATAAGCAGACTAACCGTACGAATAACAAGACGAAGAAAAAGAGGAGGAGGAGGAAGAGGAGGAGGAGCAGGAATATGAGCAGGAGCAGGAGCAAGAACGGGAGCAGGACCAGGAGCAGCAGGATGATGAGGAGGAGGAGGACAGGGAGGGTTGAGGGAGGAAGGAGGAAGTGGCAGGGGCGTGGAAGGTGGCACCAGTGCCTGCAGAACAGGGTACAGGAAATCTCCAGCCCAGTGTGCAAGACGATGGTCTCGATCTTCCAGAAGACCGCGGGCAGCCGCGCGGGCATCGACTTCACGACCAGGATCAGGAGGGGAAAATAGACACAGACACAACCAAACGCTGATTTCCATACGAACATGGGAAACTCGTTGGGAAATGGAGCGGAAGAGGGAAACCCAGGAGTTATGGAAAAATATTGGTAACTTGGGAATTGGTGTCTCTTTATTTGTGTGCCCTTGGGCCCCTTTACAGGATCAAGTGCGCCAACGAGATGAAGACGTTCTGCAAGGACCGGGTATGCCGGCCCGCCCAGAGGGCCCAGGGAGGCCAAGGAGCGATTGGGCAGACCCTCGAGAGGCCAACCGTGGTCGGCGGCGAGCCTGGGGGGGAGGTGAGATGGGGGCCAGGCCTTCTCCGAAGGCGGCGGGGCCTCTCAGAAGCCCTCGCGCCTTCTGGGAGGTCTTTTCAGCCTTCTCCGAACAGCAGAGAGCACTTCTCAGAAGGCGCGAGGGCTTCTGAAACGCCCCGCCGCCTTCTGAAAAGGCCTGCCCCGTCTTACTTCCCCGCTAGGCCCGCCGCCAAAGCTAGGAAGAAACAAGGAACCCAGACATCCGGTTCCAACTTTTGCTGCTGCGTCGGATCCCTGGGAAGACACCAGCTGGAGGCCACACGGGGTCTGCCAAGGGATCACTGTGGGTTGCGCAGCCGTGCTCTCGCCGCCTCTTCTTGGGTGCGGCGCGTCCCTCGCGGGCCCTCCCTCACGGTGAGGGCGCTTCCGCTGGACGCCGAAATCCAATCCAGCGGTCGATAAGCCTGGATGGAAGACACGGAAGGACCCAGAGATCCGACGCTCCAAAAAAATGGAGCGGGCGGTTTTTGGCTGATTTCGGCCTCCGGGGGCCCTCGCCAGGCCTCGGGATCGTTAGACAACGCACACACGCACGCACGCACGCACGCACGCACGCACACACACACACACATACACGCACATACGCATACGCACACGCACACGCACACGCACCCACACGCGCACGCGCACGCACACGCACACGCACACGCACACGCACACATTTTTTTGCGTCGGCGGCTTGGCAGAAGTTACTGCTCCGGCGATCGGGCATACACATACGCACACACGCACACACGTACACATACGCACACGCACACGCACAGGCACATGCACACGCACACACACACACACACACCCACGCGCACCCACGCACACACGCACGCACACACGCACGCATGCACGCGCGCACGCACGAAAGCACGCACGCACGCACACGCACGGACGCACGGACGGACGCACGGACGCACGGACGAACAGACGCACGGACGCACGGACGCACGCACGCACTCACACATTCGCGCAGTCACGCACTCACACACACACGCACACGCACACGCACACGTACACAAACACAAGCACACACACACATGCACACGCACACGCACACGCACACGCACACGCACACGCAAACGCAAACGCAAACGAAAACGCACGCACACGCGCACACCCACACGCACGCGCTCACGCTCACACACGCACACGCACACGCACACGCACATGCGCACCAGCGCACACGCGCACACGCGCACACGCGCACACGCGCACACGCGCACACGCGCGCACGCGCACACGCACACGCTCACGCACACGCACAAGAACACGCCCACGCACACGCACACGCACACGCACACGCACACGCACACGCATACATACGCACACGCACACGCACACACGCGCACGCGCACGCGCGCGCACACGCGCACACGCGCACACGCGCACACGCGCACACGCGCACACGCGAAGACACACGCGCACACGCGCACACGCGCGCACGCGCGCACGCACACGCACACGCACACGCACACGCACGCGCACAAGAACACGCACACGCATGCGCACACGCACACGCACACGTGCACACGCACGTGCACACGCACACGCACACACGCACACACGCATACACGCACACACGCACACACGCACAAACGCACAATCACACGCACACGCACATGCACGCGCACGCACAAGAACACGCCTACGCACACGCACACGCGCACGCACACGCGCACGCACACGCACACATACACACACACAGCACGCGCACGCGCCCGCGCCCGCGCACGCGCACGCGCACGCGCACGCGCACGCGCACGCGCACGCGCACGCGCACGCGCACGCGCACGCGCACGCGCACGTGCACGTGCACGCGCACACGCACACGCACACGCACGCGCACACGCACACGCACGTGCACGCGCACAAGCAAACGCACACGCACACGCACACGCACACCCACACGCACACGCAAACCGCAACGCACACGCACACGCACACGCAAACGCACACGCACACGCACACGGCACACGGCACACGCGCACACGCACACGGCACACGACACACGACACACGACACACGGCACACGACACGCGACACACGACACACGACGCACGACACACGGCACACGGCACACGACACACGACACACACGACACACGACACACGACACACGACACACGGCACACGGCACACGACACACGACACACGACACACGACACACGACACACACACACGCACACACACACACACACACGCACACGCACACGCGCACGCACACGCGCACGCCTACGCCCACGCTCACGCCCACGCACACGCACACGCACACCCACACGCAAACGCACACGCACACGCACACGCACGCGCACGCGCACGCGCACGCGCACGCGCACGCGCACGCGCACGCGTACGCGCACGCGCACGCGACACACGACACACGGCACGACACACGACACACGACACACGACACACGACACACGACACACGACACACGACACACGACACACACACACACGCGCATACACACACGCACACACATCCTACACACACGCACTTTTGCGTCGGCGGCTAGGCAGGTGTCGTCTGCGCTGGCGGAGTGAGCTGAACTAAAATGGGGCGCCGGTGTAGCGAATTGGCAGGCATGTTAGAGCGGCAAAATGGGACAGGACGGGCGGCCGCAGAGGAGGGGGGTGAGACGACCACTCAGGGCGGACGGGTCACATCCCTGGGTGGCTGGCGCGGCCAGCCCTGCCGGCGGGGACTGTAGCAGCAGCCAGGCCGCCGCGCTGGTGCACCTGTGGAGGCGGGGCCCAGTGCGGGTACTGCAAGACGAGGCAGCGAGTCGCCGACGTAGAGCCCGAGGTGCAAGGCCAGCGGACCGCGCGCCGCCCAGGTGGGGGCGCAGGACAGGGTGCGTCAAGTACAACTACATCCAGGTTGGACTGCATCCAGCAAAATGCCAGGTCAGCGTGGGGAGAAGGGCGGCAAGACCAGGCCCAGGATCCCGAAGGCGTGTCGACTGCAGGATGCAGCAGCCGAGGCGCCATGGCGGCGCGCGGAGGGAGGTAGAGCGGGCAAGGGGGGGGGAGGGAGAACAAGGAGGAGGAACGCCCCGCCTGCGGGAAGCCCCGCAGGCGGAACGGCAACGCCGGTGCCGCGCCTGCGGCAGCAGGCTGCGTGCGGCGGGCTGGGCCGCTGCAGCAGGGGGTCCCGAGGCTGCGCTCAGGGCTGAGGCAGGGGCCGCAGCCCAGGGCACGGGTAGGATGTGCAAAGACTGGCGTAAATACCGTGAACTGGACCAGGGCGTCTGCCTGCTCGCTGCCAGGATGGGCAGCAACCGGCGCACCGTTGGCTAGCCAAAGTTGTGGCCAAAGCCAGCGGCCCCCAGTGCCCAGGTGGACAGGGCGGGCCACAGGAGGGCCAGGGCGGCTGCTCGCTGCCGGGGTGGACAGCGAGCGGCGTTCCGTGGCCAATCAAAACTGTGGCCGAGGCCAGCGGCCCCCACTGCCGGGGTGGACAGGGCAGGCCAGGTCGGGGCACCTAATCGGAGCAAGGAAGTGTGCAGTTGGGGCAGACCGCTGGGGCTGCACGCCGCCAGGGTGGGCAGCGCGCAGCCAGTGGGCGGCCTGCGCATGGGCGCGGGGGAGGGAGAGCAGAGAGGAAACCACGCGCCGCCGTGGTGGCTGGCGCGCGGCACCAGGATCCGCCAGGTGGCTTAGGAGTGGATGACGTCAGCTGGGCTTGACCTTGGCCCCCCCCCCCCACCCACACACACACAAACACACAAACACACAAACACACACACACACACGAACACACACGCGCACGCGCGCGCGCACGCACGCACGCACGCACGCACGCACACACACACACACACGCACACACATGCACACACACACACACGCACACGCGCACACGCGCACGCACGCACGCACGCACGCAGGCACACACAACACACACAAACGCACACACAAACACACACAAACACACAAACACATTCACAAATACACACACAAACACAACACACACAGCACACACAACACACACAACACACACAACACAAACACACACACACACATCACATAACACACAACACACACAACACACACAATACACAACAAACACACAAAAACACATCACACACAACACACACACAACACACACACAACAATTCAACACACAAGACACACACACCATACACAACACACAACACACAACACACAACACACAACACACGCAACACACACAACACACACAAACGCACACACAACACACAACACTCAACAGACACAAACACACACAACTACACACAACACACAACACACAACACACAACACAATACAGAGAACACAACACACACACACACAACACACACACCACACAACACACAGCACGGAACACACACCACACAACACACACAACACCCACAACACACACACAACACACACACACCACACGCAACACACAACACACACAACACACAACACACAACACACAACACACACAACACACACAATATACACAATAAACACACAACACAGAACACACACAACGCACACACACAACACACAATACACAACACACACACACGCACACACACACACGCACACACACACACACACGCACACACAGACACACATCACACACACACACACACGCAACAACAACACACACACACACCTACACACACCTACACACCACACACACACACGTACGTACACACCCACACAAACACCCACACACCCACACACACGCACACACAAGACCACCAATCGATGTGCGAGACGAGGCAGGCCAGCAGATGCGACGATCGTTATTCGAATGGCCTCCGGCCAGTGCCGCCGATCCGAGGCGCTCCAGATGCTGGTGGTTGACACGACGACGACGGCGACGACGACGATGACGATGGCGACTTCGACGCCGACAACGGACGACTTACGACTAACGGGAGGAGGGAGGCGGGAGGCGGGAGGCGGGAGGAGGAGGAGGGAGGAGTGAGGAGGAAGGAGGGAGGTGGGAGGAAGGAGGAGGATGGGGAGGCGGAGGAGGAGGAGGAGGAGGAGAAGGAGGACGAGGAAGAGGAGAAGGAGGAGGAGGAGGAGGAGGAGGAGGAACAGCAGGAAGAGCAGAATGAGGAGGGAGGAGGGAGGATGGTGAGAACGAGGATGAGGACAAGGATGAGGACGAGGATGAGGACGATGATGATGATGATGCTGATGCTGATGCTGATGCTGATATTGATGATGATGATGATGATGATGATGAAGATGAAGATGAAGATGAAGATGATGCTGATGCTGATGCTGATGCTGCTGCTGATGATGATGATGCGGAGGAGGAGGAGCAAGGAATATGATGATGATGATGCTGCTGATAATGATGCTGGCGCTGATAATGATGCTGATGATGATGATGATGATGATGGTGATGCTGATGCTGATGCTGATGCTGATAATGATGATGATGATGATGATGCTGATGCTGATGCTGCTGATGAGGATGATGATGATGCTGCTGATGATGATTCTGATGTTGCTGCTGATGATGATGGTGCTCTTGCTGATGATGATGATGATGATGATGCTGATGCTGATGCTGATGCTGACACTGCTGATGTTGATGAGTATGATGATAATGATGATGACGATGATGAAGATGATGAAGATGATGATGCTGCTGCTGATGATGATGATGCTGCTGATGATGATGATGCTGATGATGATGATGATGATGATGATGATGAGGAGGAGGAGGAGGAGGAGGAGGATGATGATGAGGACGATGACGAGGAGGAGGATGAGGAGAAGGAGGAGGAGGAGGAGGAAGAGGAGGAGGAGGAAGGAGGAGGAGGAGGTGGAGGAGGAGGAGAAGGAGGAGGCCGTCGGGACCGGGACCGAGAGCCAGGACCGGAGGCCGGCGTGGGAGCGGGGCCGGGGCAGGGGTCGGGACTGGGACCGGAGCCGAAGCCGGAACCTTGGCTGGGGCCAAAACCGGGACCGGGAGCTGGGGCCCAGGGCCAGAATTGGAGCCGGGGCCAGGGCCCGGGCTGGGGGCCGGCGCCGGGACCGGCAGCAGATGCGACGATCGTTATTTCCCCAAACAGTGTTTGCACGCAGGGGTTTTGGTTTTTATTCAAGGAATTGATTGTGGACAGCGGGATTTCGCCACGTTGCAGTTCGGTGCCGCCTCGTGGGCGCATCGTGGGCGTGCCGCGCTTGCCACGTTGCGGCCCGCGCAGCCTCGTGGGCGTCTCGGGCGCCCCGCGCTTGGGGGACACGGCGGTTTTTCCCCACGTTGCCGCCGGTGCCACCTCGAGGGCGCCTCATGGGTGCCCCGCGCTTGTGGGTATGTTGGGTTTTCGTTACGTTGCCGCCCGTGCCGCCCGTTGGGCGCCTCGTGGGCGCCCCGTATTGTGAGCTTGCACGGCATAGTTTTCACCACAGAGCTTGCACCGCACACACCACACCAACATAAGTGTCACAACTTACGTAGCTCACACAACATACTCTTCGCCGCGTTTCTTACACAACAGAGCTTACCTCACATAGCTTGCAACACATGGCTGACAATCCGTAGCTTCCACCTCCAGCTGACACCGCCTAACCTACGCGACATAGCGTACATTACATATCTTACACCACATAGATCACACCGCATACTCCGTGTCCCTCAATAGTTCTGGGGTCCCCGGACTACTGGTACCCCCCGGACTACAGGTACCCCCTCCGTACACCCCCCCCCGGACTACAGGTACCCCCTCCGTACACCCCCCCCCGGACTACAGGTACCCCCACCCGGACTACAGGTACCCCCCCCCCGGACTACAGGTACCCCTCCCCGGACTACAGGTACCCCCCCCCAGACTACAGGTACCCCCGTTTGCAGCAGCGTGTGTGTTCGCGCGTGTCAGCGCGCGTGCTCGTGCGCGTGACGCGTGCAACGATGCGCGTGCAGTCCCGCGCGCGCAGACACCCGTGCGCCGAAACCCGTGCGCGTGGAGCCACGCGTGCTTCGACGAATAACATGCGCGCCCCCCCGGACTACAGGTATCCCCGCGCGGCCCCACCCCCAGACTACAGGTACCCCCCCTCGGACTACAGGTACCCCTTCCCCGGACTACAGGTACCCCCCCTCGGACTACTGGCACCCCCCCTGGACTACAGGTACCCACCCCGGACTACAGGTACCCCCAGAACTATTGAGGGACACAGAGTAGCTTACACCCATACTCTTAAGCCCCTTAGCTCACATCGCATAGCTTACACCGCATAGCTGACACACCATAGCTCACACCACATAGGTCACACAGCGACAGTCTCCTGGATTTTTGTCGGAAGTTTTCGAGGCCCAGGGGTGTTCCATCGGCTGCGCCTCGTCGGGAGCGTTCTGGGGGTGCCAGGATCGTCGCGAGCGGCCGCGGGAGGCCAGAGCCGTGTCCCGACAGCCGGGGAGCGGAAGGTCAGGGGCAAAACGTTAGGGGGCAACAGGCTCAGGGGCGAGATGCGCCGAACCCCGATCGCCCATGGATCGCCGATGGGAGCCTGGGAGCCCGCCCCGCCCAGGAGAGGGTGGTCTCGCGGGCCCATCGCAGTACCGCTGGCTCCATATCGAGTGTGAAAGTTGTATAAGCACGGATGTGAGATATATGATGATAATTAGAATTATCTCTGCTGGTGCTCTCGCTCGCTCATGGTTGCGCTCTCTTGTTCACCGCGGCCGTTTTGGCTGTGGACCCGCCAGCTGTGGCGGGAGGGTGGACGCACTCAACGACTGTCTAGTTTGACATCGGTATAATATCAGATCATGCTCTATCTATTTCTTCTTGCATCAATATTATTTACACTGGTAGCGCGAGCTGAATCAGTCCGCGGTACGAGGACTTCATACAGAGTGGCCGTTCAGACATATAATATGCTGGCGCTCACTTACATCCTCGCGGTGCTTAACCACTGCGCTCAACAGATCACGGTGATCGACAAGACGCTCAAGATCATTACCTACGACAGCTTGGACGAGGATCGTTGCATCAACAGCATCCCGGGTGAGCAGCAGAACTACAGCAGCAACGATCGAGACAGATACTACATCGGAGACAAGCTCAGTAGCATCACAGTCATCAAGATGACGTCCAGGCAGCAGCAGCAGCAGTTCAATGACGGCCCCCTCTTCGTTGACAAGGAGGGCGTGGTACACTACAACGGAGACCCTTCCTACGGCGAGGAGTTCGAGGAGCGTGCAATACTCGGCTACAGCGCGAGCGAAGAGAAAATCAAGGAGCTCTACGCGATCAAGCTCAAGAATTCTCTAAATGGACGAGCGTGGACACTCACACGTAAGAAGCCTGAGATCAGTACGCAAACAGTTTTGGACGAAGCAGGTAATGACGCACTTGCTGCAGTCAAACTGGTGGTAACTACAGTACGACAGGCGTGCGAGAGAATCGCACCACTACAGAAGCAGCAAGCGTTCGAGGAGTACTTCTTCCGAGGTTTTCGCAATCGGACGGGGTCTGTGCAGGACTACGTATCGAGGCGAGAGACGGAATACGAGCGGCTCAAGTCACTTTCAACGAACACGACAGTCAGCGAAGACCTGCGGACATACTTTCTACTACATCAGCACGCAAGAGCACAATGCGATCCTTGGCCAATGCAACAACGAGTACATCTGGGACGACGTGACGGCAGCCGTGCTGCTACAGGTGGACAGCGCAGGCCGAGACGATCGCGGACATGGGCGATACGGAGCCTACCCGGTGGACTACGACGACGAAGAAGAAGATGCTCTACTCGGAGACGAATGTGCACTGTGCGACGAGGACGTTTTCCTGAGTGATGCGGACTACGACGCACTTGCAGCGGACATCGACGAGTTCGAGGGAGTGATTGATGATGTGGACCCGGACGAGATCAGCCAGGAGGAGTGCGACACCCTGGCGACGGAGGCTCAACGCCTTGGCTGGAAAGCTGGACGGCGCAACCGCAAGCCCAACTACAAGCAGGCCTGGGGGCGGCTTGCTCAGAGCAGGTCGAAAAGAGGTTGGAAAGCCAACATCAACAAGCAGGGCTCCATCAAGATGGACAGCAAGGAGGCCGATGATAAGCTGAAGCAGATCAAGGCGCGCACACAGTGCAACGCAACGTGGAGGACGAGGGGGCGGACGTGCAGGACGAGGCTTTCACGGACGACCTGGTGGTTTTCTACGACGAGCTGGATTTGCAATGGCGGCCGCGGTCAAGCTGCTGATGGCGGACAGCTCGATGGGCGCGACCGCCATTCAGATTGTCAGCGACCAGCTGGCAAGCATGGACGTGACGATGGAGGAGATCACGAGTCTGACGAAGGTGAGGATCGACACCGAGGAGCAGATCGTGAACCCCTACGCGGTGTCAGCAGCACGAGACCAGCCGAACTTCCGAGAGAGGATCGACCAGGCACACGAACTACACCCAGTACCTGACGAGCATCAAGCACAATAATCTGACGAACCCCTGGGCACTCCAGCGAGCTCGGAGGAGAGATCGTGGACAAGCAGACCGACGCCAGGGTCGTGGTCGAGGACGGAGCCCAGCAGACCAAGCACAGACTACCAGGAGGAAGACAACACAGCGGCCGACCTACAGAAGATACGAGATCGTGCTGAGCAGATCGCAGCTTTGTGGGTCAGCTGCGAGAACATGGAAGCGGCCATCAGGGACTGCATGGATTTCTGTTTGGACTGGGCCCTACATCGTTTCCAGCAGCTCATGCACACCACCATGGACATGGCACCGAACGGTCTCAGGAATCGGACCTACGATCTCTGCCAAGCCTGGGACAATACCTCGGAGCTACGTGATATCGTGAGGAGTACCTGCGAGCGCCTACCGATTGGAGTACGACCGACATGGTTGTGGACGCGACGCCGAGCTGGAACCAACTACGTCCCAGAGGGCGACCGCACACCATCACCAGGGCGGCAGCAACCTTACGGGGAGCTGGAAGAAATCGAAGCCTGCGCAGTACGAAAAGGACTTATTCCAGATGGACATGCTGTACTGGACACTGCGTGCCTACATGGATGTGGAGGTTCAGTGCCACTGGACGGCTACGCAGAGGACGGCAGAGTCACCACGCGGATGAGAGGATCATCCATGCGCTTCCGAGGCGTGAATGATAGCGCCCCGGTCACGGCAGAAGGAGAACAAGAGGTGGCGGCTGGCCTTGCTGGAGCTGGCGTGAACCTGCGCTTCCAGAGGCTGCCGAAGTCAAAGACGCCAATACTGCTGAGCATCCACCAGCTGGAGGAGCTCGACACAGTGATATACATCAAGGATCGGAAGGCGGACTTCAAGGCGATCAACAAGTACGGAGTGCCTCTCAACAAGACGGAGAAGGGACACCTGACGATCTCGCTCAAGGAGTGGCCGAAGAAGGAGACGACAAAGATCGATCCATCAATCACGACCGACGAGATCGACATCTGGAATGCGGAGGTCCAGGAGATCGATAAGGGCATCCTACGGCGGAAGCAGAGGAAGCAGATCGAGACGTGGGAGAAAGAGATTCAGGACAAGCTGGACCAGTGCCAGCAGATCGTGGACACGCTGAAGGCGGGCCCGGAGGAGAAGCGGCCCATCATCTGCGAGCTCTACGCAGGTGGCATGGCAGCCGCATCAGAAGCTCAGCAGCGGCGGCATCCAGTGACGAGGCCGAGGGACATCCTGATCGGGGACGACCTGCTGGACGCGAAGTCGCAGAAGGCCGTCCTGAAGCAGCTGAACGAGGATGACCCCTACATGACCATTGTGGGTTCCCCCTGCGACCCGTTCACGAACATATCCCACATGTTCCCGAAAGACACGAAGATGCGTAAGCTGGCGATCGGCATGAAGCACCTGCAATTCGTCAAGCAGGTCTGGATCAACTGCAAGCGCCGAGGAGCTCATATGCTACTGGAAAACCAGTTGACGTCAACAGCCTGGCAGCTTATGCCATGGCTGGGCTCAGAGTTCGTGAGCGCGATGATGCACCAGTGCGCCGAAGGCAGCAACCTGGTGGACTTCATGGGCGATCCAGTCAAGAAGCCGACGATGTTCCTGACGACGGCCATCATGCTCGGCAAGAAGCTCAACAGCATCAGGTGTGACGAGCAGCGCGTACACACGAGCGTAATCAACAGGCCGAAGGGAACAGCATCGAGCCTTGGGAACTGGACCAAGGAGCTGGCCAAGACGATCTTGGACGGCATCGAGGATCAGCGTGACCTCGAGAACCAGCATGGTGGCCACGCCTGGTACGCCAACAATTTCGATTACGTCGACTGTGACGAGTTCGAGGCCAACCCTGCGGAGACGGAGGCGCCGATGCACGCCAGCGCGGCGGCGATCTTCAGCAAGCATGGCGAGAACGTCGAGATGGCGGAATGGACGGCGGTGCCACCACTCATGCGAGCAGCTATCAAGAAGATACACGAGAGCCATTCACATGGACCATACAAGGAGTCACTGGTACGGTATCTACAGCATGGTGGAGCTAGCCGACGAGCGGCACAAGCAGCACGTCCCTTCAGATGCACGACATGTGAAGAGCAGGCTCGGACGGCAGCGAGACCTACGGCAGCTCAGCCTAAGGTTAAGGACTTTAACGAAGCCATCAGCATGGACTTCGTGATCATACCCGACGTGGACAGGAACATGCACGTGGTGCTTGTTATCGTGGACGTGGCCTCGGACTTCACCGCGGCGATCTACACGTGTCCCGGATCGAGGCCTGGGGCAGAGTTAGCGAAGAAGGCTTTCGAACTCGGATGGCTTACCTGGGCCGGGCCACCACGCATCGTGGAGCAGGACCAGGACTCTACCTTTATGGGCGAGTTCGAGACGCTGTGCAACGTCCTGGGCATTGTGATCAACCGCGCGGCTCCAGAGGCTCATTGGCAGATGGGCAAGGTTGAGAGGAAGATACGCTACCTGAAGGAGATGGCGACGAGTGTCTTCAATGCTGAGGACGTTCGTGGTCAAGATTCGGTTGCAGCAGCAGTACGCGGCATGGCCAACGCGTGCAATCAACTGGTCAGCACGGCAGGCTTCTCACCACAGCAGTGGGTACTTGGAGCTGGACACCGATTACCTGCAAGTTTGGCGAATCCTGACAACGACCCAGCAGTGGTTTCGCGATTGGCCGAGAATACGTCATTCTGGAACCGACTACATCTTCAACAGATCTGTTCGGAATCCTTTTTCAGGGCAGCAAACTCATCAGCATTGAGACGGGCAGTTCTGGCGAGGACGAGGCCCCAGCCAGGGCCATTTCAGCAAGGTGATTTATCGATGTTTTGGCGATCTGATAACCTAGAGCGTAACCTGCATGCACGATGGCATGGACCTGCCCGGTGTGTGGGCAAGGATGAGCACTGTTACTGGCTGATCCACAACAGGATCCCGATCCTAAGTTCACCCAGTCTCCTTCGAAGGGCGACTGAGCACGAGGTGACCACCATGCAGTTCACCGGCCTGTTTTCAGACAGCGGACCTGCACGTGGACGAGTTGGTCAGCGTGGTTTTCTGGACCTTCGAAGTCAACAGTATAGCCCAGCACGAGGTGATCAACCGCCAGACCAGCAGCCAGATCAACGGCCAGATCAGCAGCCAGATCAACATCAAGGTCACCGAGATCCAGGACATCAGCAGCATCCTGGACAGGGCGATGTTCCACCACAGCCAGCAGGTGGACAAGGTGATGCACCCCCGAGTGCACCGACGATCGGAAGTGGTACACGATAACGACGTGATGCCAATGCGTCAGAGGCTGCACGACGAGTTCGAGACAGTACCAGCTGATCAAGATCAAGCGGAGGAAGACCTTCGAGCACGACTTGTTCGAGCGCACCAAGCTTGGGACACCATCTTGGGAGCAGTGGCGGCCAGCAGCCAGGGCAAGACCGACCTGAGGCAGCTGGATACCGTCAGGAACGCCCCTCTTCTACCTGACCCGACACCTGGGTGCAAGATCGAGAGGCCGCGGTTTTTCAACTTGGACGCGCGCGACCTGGTTCAAGATGTCTCGAGAGTGGACTGGACAGCCAATCCTCAGATCATCGACGATGTGGTATCGCAAGACCCCGTCACGACCATCGAGGAGATCACTCTGGGAAAGGAAGCGGAAGCTCGAGATGGACCAGGAGGTGGCCAACAGCCTGCAGCAGCCCCGCAGGAGCCTACCAACACCGACGAGACCATGGAGGAACCTAAGGAGGTGAAGCGCGGAGGCAAGAAGCACGCCAAGAAGGACCTGAAGCTCAAGCAGACCAAGCGGGACGACGCTCAGGACGATCGAGCTCTGCTTCGAATACCTGCCAGGATCCAGAGGCACATGGAGGAACGCCAGAAGGCGGAGGAGACGGCAGCAGTACCAGCAGAGGCACCGCAGGATCAGCCGGCTACATCATCGCCAAGTACGCGACAACCTGCGCAGGGCAAGCGCCAGGAGCACCCAGTCACGATGAAGGAGTTCTTGCTGGGCGATGTGCCGATCAGCATCAAACGAGCCCGAGCACAGACTGGGCCAGTCAAGCAGCTGGCAGATACACCGCTACTCGTCGAGGCGTTCGTGGCCGAACGGATGTGCAGCCAACCGACGAGAGCCAACAAACATCAGGAGATCAACTTGAAGACGCTGGGTGACGACAAGCTCAAGTGGAAGAAGATGCAGCAGGCGGTGGAGAAGGAGTGGAACACGTCGTGCAAGTATGATGCAGCAACCCACATATCAGGAGCAGCAGTCGACAAGGTCGACCCGGACAAGATCCTGAGCTCCAAGGTGGTCTGGACTGATAAGGACCCACGACCTTCGAGCCGAAGGCCAGGATTTGTGGGAGAGGCTACGAGGAGGAGTTCGACGACAAGCTACGGCGGGACTCGCCTACAGTCTCAGCACAGATGACGTTACTCCTGTGCAGCATCGTATCAAGCCTCAACTTGGACCTAGTCATCGCAGATGTGAAGGGAGCCTTTCTGCAAGCCATCACACGCGAGCTCTACTTCCCTATCCCGACGAACCTCGGGGAGCGCAACATCCCGGGAGTAAAGGCAGGCGACCTGCTGAAGTTAAACAAGAGCGTCTACGGGACCAACGATGCAGTTCGTGCGTGGTATGTGGCACTACGCGAGACGCTCGTGAAGTTTGGATGGGAAGGCCTGAGCTTCGAGCTCGCGACCTTCATTAAGCGCAATGCGAAGGGCGCGATCATCGGGATCATGTGCCTCCACGTGGATGACTTGCTCATGGGCATCAAGCAGGACGACCCGGAGGGCGCCAAGATCATGAAGGACCTGCAGAAGGAGATTGACTTTGGCGAGGTCAAGTACGCGAGGAAAGAGCAGGCGACGTTGTGTGGCCGGGCCTACAAGCAGGACAAGGACGGCAGCATCAACGTCACCATGATGCATGGAGGCCTACGTGAAGTCGATGCAGACTGTACGTATCTCTAGAGAGCGCAGCAAGGCATAATATAGCGCCTTGACCCATGCAGAGCATCGTGGACTACGAATGGTAGTTGGGCAACTGCAATGGGCTGCGCGAGTGATATGCTTCGAGGAAGCCTTCGAGGCATCCCGACTGGCATCTACGCTGGGAGCTCCGACGGCGAAGGACTTACAGGACGGCAACGCGGCCATCAGGCGGATTCAGAAGCGGGACGACTTGCTGATCAGGTTCTCAGCAGGCCTGAACCTGTGGAAGACCATGGTGATCAATGTCACCGACAGTGCTTTCGACAATCTGCCGAAGCACAGATCACAACGCGGACAATTCATCATGCTGGTCGACCAGAAGATCAACGAGGACCACAGCAACAAGTACAAGGTACACTGCAGTGGGTGGCAGTCCTCCAAGATTCAACGAGTGGTGCGATCTACTCTATCAGCGGAGGCCTACTCATGTGCGGATTTAGTGGACATGCTGATATGGGCGAGGTCGACCCTGGCGGAGATCCTGTACCCGCAGATGGACATGACCGAGATTGTGCACGACACCTGCCCGGTGAAATGCATTTCGGTGACCCACTGCAAGAGCCTATGCGACGCGATCACAAAGGAGAAGATTTCTATGACGGACAGGAGGCTTTCTTTGGAAGCGGCTATATTGCGGCAGTCGCTCAAAGAGGTCAGCATCAAGTGGGTCAAGAGCGAGCAGATGCTAGCGGACTGTTTGACGAAAGTACTTTCAGGAGGCTACGCGAGGAAGATAGTTACATCACACTTGTGGACTCTTGGGCATGATAACAAGGCACCATCAATACGCGGACGAAAGCTTGTTGGACCAGAGAAGGTGGCAGCCAACAAAGAGGTAGACGAGCTAAACGCGAAGATGGCCAAGTACGTCAAGCAGGAGCTGTGCGACGACACCGGGAAGGACGACGAGGAGATCTCTACGTGGCCGGTGGAGACGTACAACTACGTGGACGAGTGCTTCTATGACGACAAGGACGAAGTTCAAGACGAGGACTACGTCGAGGCATTCCACACGGAAGAGCTAACGGACAATTACCCGATGGAGAGGAGTGGCGCGCAGAGAACCATCCAGATACCTGACCAAGTTGTAGTTCTGTTTCAACTCTGTGCGCTTGCAGTGTATGGAGTTTGTCTTTCGATGTCTCCTACGGTGGTGACAGTAGTCTCTATCATCGCGGGTATCATCATATTCACCTACGTAAGGCAGCGTAAGCAGAACGACGACGAGGACACCGCTGAGCCGATGGAGGTGGGTAGTTCAAGCAGCGACAACCTGTTCAAGCCGGAGTTGCCCGAGAAGCCGGTCAAGGTCAAATCCAGGACGGCGAAGGCTACGCCGAAAGCTACGACGACAACACTCGCAGTACGAGCCGATCCAGAGACCTATGATGACGAGATCATGGGAGATGGACCAATCATGCTGGGAGATAGTGCTCTACTGAGGCAGTGGCTGGAGACCATGGGACCGACGATAGTCAGGAGTGGCAAGTACGAGGGCGACAGCTACGAGACGATCTATACGAAGGACAGGCACTGCGCAAATTGCCGAGGGCGGTGTCTCAAGCTGGACGCAGACGAGAGCAGGAGTTATAACCTCGACCCGAGCATCAAGAGCTACATTGCACACAGCATCATCAAGTCAGCAGTGCGTGTACGCTGATCTCCACTACCACGTATGTGACGATATCTTTGAGCCAGCCATGGCAGTGGCTCGGATGTGAATGGTGGTGAGGATGATGAGTTTTTTTTTTGTTTTCATTTTTTCAGATGCTGAGTGAAAGCGCCCCCTCAAGACCTCAGGTAAATATGTTATATCTTAGTATATGTTGCTCAGTGTGCGGATTTCTTTTCTCTTGATATCTGTTGCTTGGTGCACGGGCGGTAGCTTGACCGTTCGAGCCGATCGTATTATTGAAAATTCTAGAAGCTTGCTGCAGAATTTGCCAAGGCATTATTTAGCAAGGTTTCCTTTTCCTGTGTGAAAGTTGTATTAGCAGGGATGTGAGATATAGGATGATAATTAGAATTATCTCTGCTGGTGCGCTCGCTCGCTCATGCTTGCACTCTCTTGTTCACCGCGGCCGTTTTGGCTGTGGACCCGCCAGCTGTGGCGGGGGGGTGGACGCACTCAACGACAGTCTAGTTTGACATCGGTATACTATCAGATTATACTATATCTGTTTCTTCTTGCATCAAGAGGTTGTGGGTGGAGAGATTTGGATCATTATTTACACGAGGGCCCCCCCCACCCCTGAGCGGGTCCGCCTCGTTAGCGCTGCCGAAGTTCATTCAACGAGTTGTCGAGGCCCAGGGCAGTTTCCAGCATAGCTGCGCCTCGTCGAGGGCTTTCCGGAGGTGCCGGAATCGTGCCGAACCGCCGCCGGAGGGCCGAGTTGTGGCCCGCCAGCAACCGGGGACGGGATAGGCTCGGGGTGGGCGCATCGGCCCCCAATCGCTCATTCATCGCCGACGGGGGCCTGATAGCCCACCTTGCCCAGGAACTAGCGGTTTTGCCATCGGGTGCCTGTCGCCGATCTATCTGCGATGTCTCCACGATGTTCCCCCACCCCGAGCCTGTCCCCTCAACATTGCCCTACACCAGGATGTGCCTCCTGGGGATATGCGGATGATGGTGTGCCTGAACTTGAACGTGAAGGAAGAGGCTCGGGCGGGAACAAAAACACAGGCACAAACAAAAGTCCATCCCCAGAAAAATACGGAAAATGCGGGAAGAGGAGGGGGAGGCGACAATCCAGAAAATATGGCAAAACATGGGGAACCCTGGGATCTGTGTGTATTTGTTTGTGTGCCCCTGGGCCCCTTTGGAGGCAGAGGGCTTCACGAAGGCCTGCAAGTCGGCCCTGGCCGGGAAGCTCAAGAACAAGGCCATCGTTGACAAGATGAATGGCACCAAGAAGAGCAAGTTGGACGCCGTCAAGGATCGCGGGACGATCGGAATGGATACGGAAGGCCGACAGAATTTCCTGTCTATTTGAATAGGACTCGCTGTCGGTGTCGATGTGGACGCTGTCCATTTGAGACATGAGGCCGCCTGCCCAACAGCGGCCGCTGTCGGTTTTGGACAACGTGCGTTGTTGGGCATCTCACCCATTTCTTCCGCACCCATTTCGGGCGTCCAAAAAGGACTTGCTCAAGAAGCATGCGAGCTTCAACGACAAGTATGGCGCTCTGCTGTTCTTGGGCACCGTCTGCTTTGTTGCGGTTTTGTCGTGCGCTTCTGCCTACTGCATCATCCAGAGAAAGTTGAACAGGGTCATGTACACCGTGGACCGGGCAGAGGACGCGTAGGAACCGTTATGCACACACTGCTCCAGCTCGGTGAGGCTGGGTATATCAAAAGATACCGATACCGCTACTCCCCGGACCTCTCCCGGGGTGCGTTCTGACCAGAATTTCGAAGCGAATCCAGCGGTGGCGACGAGGGCAGCCCAGGAGGCCCCTAAAGGGGAAAGCGAGGCAAGGGCAGCGGTACGGGTACGTTTTCCTCATCGGAGCTCTAGTCCGGTGTGGCTCTCACTGTGTTTCACCCGCAGTTAGACTCGTTCGTGACGCCTTGCCACCACCGACAGCTCCTTCGCTCCCGCGCAGCCCCGAGAGGCCGCCCTCCGAGCAGGCCCTCTTCACGGCCGCAGGACGGCGCCAGACGGTCCGAAGAGAGGGGCCCAGTGGGCCCCAAAGAGGGTGCAGGTGGGGCCCCAGGGCCCACGTCGATCCGATTGGAACGGTTCGATGTCGATTCGTGCTCGGCCGGTCCGATTCGATTCGGTTCCGCTATTCGGACGATGCGATGCGGCCCGATGCTTGCACGGCGCTGTTGTGCATCCTGTCGACCTATCCGGTCATGGGCAACCACGTTACGGCCGAGTTGAATGCCCAGGCCGCGGATGCCTTCAAAGCAGGACTGTCTGTAACTACCAGGGCGCCGCCGGTGCACGGCGAGTCAGTGCTCGCCCGCCCCGCCGCGCCCGCCAACCAGCGTGCCAGAGATCGCGGGGCCAGGCGCAGCCTATCCAGTTCGATTTCGATTCCGTGCCGATGCAGCCCGACGCGGTGCACACTTTCGATTCGATCCGAGTTCGCGATTCGATACTGACTGATCCTGGGCCCAGGGTCCCAAGGGGGCCACGAGGAAAGGGTAGGGAGGGGGGGGGGAGCGGTGTGGGCGCGATGCGAAGGGAGAAGGGATCAGGGAGGGGCCTCCCCCCTTCCGAAAAATTGGGCTCCACCCTTCTTCGCTATGTGAGCTACCCCCAAAAACGGGGTCGACTGCGCCGACATGCGCGCGTAAGCTGCCCGCGTAAGGTCGCGCGTAAGCGCCCTCGCTTCCAGAGTGGCGTGCCGCGCTGGCAGCCCGCGTAAGCCGCAGCGTAACGTCGCTAGGTCTTCTTGCGTAAGACCCGTTTCTTTTCGTCGCCCATGAGAAGCGTTCCAGAAACGGTTTCGCCTTCGAGGGTCGAAGGAGTTGTCATCTCTTCCTCGGCGGAAGGCGGCGGAAGGTTGGCGGAAGCCCGCGGAAGTACAACGGGGCCACCTCCGCCAGCGGAAGCTGGCGGAAGGCTGGCGGATGCTTGCGGAAGTGAGATCTGCGCCCCCAGGAGACGGCAACATTTTGGGGTTCGGGGTTCCGGGAACCGGCCATGAAGGAGAGGGTCCTGACGGAATCGTGCCTTGAGGTGTTTCGAGGTTTTTGGCTTCCCTGGTCTCCCTCTGCGGGCCCCGGGATTGTCAGAAGCGGTTGACGTCGAAGCACCGGTCCCATGGAAAAGAGCTGGAATTCAGGACACGTTTTCCTCAGGACCCGGCCTCGTCGTTCCAAGATAGCCTTATCATGGCCTACCTGCAGCCATGATGAATTGAAGGTCGGGCCGCCCCCATGGCGCGGGATGAGCATGGAGGCATTGGAGGCTCATGGAGGCATTGGAGGCGCATGGTGCCGCTAGCGGCAGCAACATTGGAGGCTCATGGACCTGATACGCCGTAGGCACGCTGTGCTGGCGAACTTTCTCGACTCCGCAAAACTCGACAGGTTGTTGGTTCATCAGCTCTCTGCTCGTCCTGGTCCAACGCGTTTCCCTGCTCGTCCCCTTCCTCTCTTGACCTCCTCCTCCGTCCTTCTCCTCCTCCTCATTCCGCATCTTCCTCGTCCTTGTCTTATTTCTTACTTCTCCTTCTCCCTGATATTGCTACCTCCTAGAGGAGGATGGGGAGGAGGACGAGGGGCAGGAGGAGCATGAGGAGGAAGAGGAGGGAGAGGAGGAGAATCATGCGGAGCAGGAGGGGGATGGGCAAATGAGGAGTGGGAGAATGATGAGGGAGGGGAGGAGGATGAATGGAGGGAGGATGAAACGTAGGAGTAGGAGTCATGTCAGCCAGGTCGAACGAGTCAGCGTGCCCCGCCCTTCCGCGCTCCCTCCCATGAGAAAATGATCAATGGTGGGACCAGTCTGGTGTTCTGGGGGACTGGCACGCGGGACCACCTTGCGAACGAAAGGTGCCCGCGCGCGGTCCCGCATCTGACCACCTGGCGAGTGGGGAACGACGCGGGCAGCGCGCATTTGGGGGGGGGAGCGGAGGGTCAGAAGACCTTTGCGCGGCGCTGCGGCGAGAGCACCGGTTGGCCTTCTCTCGGGCGGCCACCGATGAGCGCAGCGAATACGAAGCATGCTCCACGCCGGAACAGCACTGCCACGACGTGCCTGGGCGGGGACAGCATTTAGCCCGCTTTCCGCAGTGTGCACGCGACGGCAGACGCAGCGCAGTCTGAATCGGGCTGGAAGCGCACGCTGCGCCATCACATTCTCCCACTGTGATTCTCCAAGTGCTTTTTCTGTTGTCTTTTCCGCGGTCTGTTTGTCCACGCACCGCCTGGCGTACGACTCGGAAGGAAGGAAGGAAGCGCGACCCCGCTGCCAGTGCCGCTCTCACCGATGGTCGATTCAGCGAGCGAAGCATTCGATGCGCACGCGTGGGAACGCCACTTCCGGGCGAAGTCTGCACCGAGGGCGACAAATCGTCTGTTCGCGCTCGGCCCCGTTCCCGACGACTCGGCGAGCTGAAATTTGCGCCGCGCCCAAGCGGGAGCGCCAGTTTCAGGAGAAATCTCCGCGGCGCCAACGCGAGAGTGGCATTTTCGTTCGCTCGAGCGTCGATAAATCCATTGCCCATTGAAATATGAGCGCAGCTCCCCAGCGGGATTCAATTCTCATGAAAATCGATCGCGGCGTCACGGCTAGAGGCTAGAGCGATTTCGCCTTTTCGCGCGCGATGGGCGCCCCGTCCCACTCCTGCCGCACATTTTGCAACGTTGACGCCAAAACGCCCATGTCGAAAGAGACAACGCCGACTCAGTATTGTCTTTGACGGGTTCGAGTCAGCATCCCGGATGGGATTGCTTTCTGACTGCTAGGTGGCCGAGTTGGTGTGTGTATACATACATACATGCGTACATTAAACACATACATGCATACATACATACATACAGACAGACCGACAGACATACATACAGACAGACATATATACAGACAACATACAGACATACAGACATACAGACATACCTACCTACCTGCCTACCTACCTACCTACCTACCGACCTACCTACCGACCTACCTACCTACCTACTTACCTACCTACCTACATACATACATGCATACATACATACATACATACATACATACATACACACATATACATATGAAAGAGCGCGTTCTGTGGTCGTTTGGAGGGGGGGGGGAACCGGACCCCCCTTCCTGGATGGAGGAGGGGGGGGGTCGAACCCCCCCCCTCTCCCGTGACGGACGAGGGGGGGGTTGTTTCGAACCCCCCCACCCCCCCACCCTGGCAGCGGCGGCCGCTGGAGGCGGCGGCCGCTGGAGGCGGCGGCGGCTGGCGGCGGCGGTGGGGACGACGATTTCCTTGACTGGGCCGGCGCTGGCGCCTGCGGCGGCGGGCGGCGGCGGCGGGGAGCGTCGATGAGAACGACGGTGGTGGTGGTGGTGGTGGCGGTGGCGGTGGTGGTGGTTGTGGTGGTGGTGGTGTGGTGGTTTGTTGTGGTGGTGGTGGTGGTGGGTGGTGTGGTGGTGGTGGTGGTGGTTGTGCTGGTGGGTGGTGGTGGTGGTTTTGGTGGTGGTTTGGTGGTGTGGTGGTGGTGGGTTGTGGTGGTGGTGGCGGTGGTGGGTTGTGGTGGTGGTGGTGGTGGTGGTGGTGGTGGGTTGTGGTGGTGGCAGTTGGTTGTGGTGGTAGTGGTGGGTTGTGGTGGTGGCGGTTGGTTGTGGAGGTGGTGGTGGTGGTGGTCGTGGCTGTGGTTGTGGTGGTGTGGTTTGTGGTGGTGGTGGTGGTGGTGGTGGTGGGCTGTGCTGCTGGTAGTGGTGGGGGTTGTGGCGGTGATGGTGGGGGTGGTGTGGTAGATTGTGGTGGTGGTGGTGGTAGTGGTAGTGGTGGTGGGTTTTTGAGGTGGTGGTGGTGATGTTGAGTTGTGGTGGTGGTGGTTGTGGTGGTGGTGGTGGTGGCTGTGGTGGTGGTGGTGGTTGTGTGGTGGGTTGGTGGTGGTGGTGGTGGTGGGTTGAAGCGGTGGTGGTGGGTTGTGGTGGTGGTAGTTTTGGTAATCGTCGCTGCGTCCCCGCCGTCGCTGGCGCCAGGGGGGGGGGGGTTTGACCCTCGCCCTGGCGGCTCCCCCCCACCACGGGCCCTGCTCGTTGCGGGCCCCCATCCCCGGTATTTCACTCTGACCGCGGCTGTGCTTCCCCACGCCCGCCCTCCGGCCGCCCCCGTTTGGCCCCGTCCCCACGGTCCGTCCCCCCTCGCTCCCGCGCCCCTTTCCCCACGCCCCTCGGCCCCCTCTGCTGGGTGCGGCCCCCGCCGCCTGGCTACCGCCCCCCGTCCGCCCCGGTCTTCCGCCCCCCACGTTCCCCACGGCTTTTGACATTTATTCCGCGGCTGTTAGCTGCGCCCTCCTCCTCCTCTGCGACGCGCCGCTGGTCCCCCTCGGCCGCCTCCCGTCCGTCCCCTGGCCCCCGTCCCCACGCACCCCCTGTCGTCGGTCCTCACAGAGGCTGCTGCTGCCCCCCGGGCTCTTCACTGTTTCTGCGGCTGTTGAGCTGCATCCCCATATCCGCCCTCCGTCCGCCCCAACGCCCCCGTCCCCCACGCACCTTCGCTTCATGGTCCCAGGCTTCCGCGGCGGTCGGTCGCTTTCCTGGTCCGTTGAGGCCCGTCCCTCCTCATGCGGCTGTCCCCCCGCAGGAGGTGCCCAGAAGCACCCACTGATCCCAGGCTTTCGCGGCGGCCAGCCGCTTTCCTGGTCCGTCCGGCCCGTCCCTCCTCTTGCGGCTGTCCCCCCGAAGGAGGTGCCCGGGCCCACCCGCTGTCTTCACGACTTCTGCTGCTGTTAGCTGCGTCCTCCACCCACAGTGCGACCGTGGCCCTCGGCCCCTGTCGCTCCCCGCCTCCGCTGGCATAATTATCTCCTCGGCCCTCGGCGCCCCCCCCCGGGGCGCTGGGGCCGGTGCCAGCAGGTACTCTGGTCCAGGCCGTCCCTCCCTCTGCGGCTGTCCCCCCGCGGGAGGTGCCCGGGCCCACCCACAGTGCGACCGTGGCCTCGGCCCCCGCCGCTCTCTGCCTCCGCTGGATCTGCTCGGGGGCCAGGGCTCGCCCGTGGCGCGCCGTTTGTTCGGCCAGAACGCCTCGCCGACCGGGCGTCTTCTGGATGCAGGCTCTCGCCCCCAGCGCTGGTTCACGCCTTCCTCGACAGCCGGCTCGCCCATGTGGAAGTGGTTACGCGGCACCGTGACTGACGATTGTGGTGGGGTGCTGGTCCTGTGTTCGGCATATGCAGACCCAACGCCGAGGAGAGGTATGTCGGGAGTGACTCTGCTGCAATGTGGGCGCCATCGAACCCACCGCCATTTTGGCCCGGTGGTTGTTTTCGCCTGTTCCGTCTGAGCTGCGGTTGAGCTTGCCCCGCCGCTTAGTTTGCGTGTTTCCGCCTCTTCTTGGCTGCCCGCGTTCGGTCCCGTTCTAGGCCGTAGTAATTCAGGTGTTTGCTCTTCGGCAATCCTCTGACGGCGCGCGGCTCTTCCGCTTGCGCTCGCGAACAAAAGTAGCCCCGCCGGCCAGCTGGTTAATTAGGCTTCGCCCGTTGCCTGGATTGACCTCTGACGCCGCATGCGCTTTCGCTTGCGGCTGCGACGAAAAAGTAACCCCACCGGCCCATCCAGAAACGATACCCAATCGATTTTCCCTCATCAGGCATGTGGGGGAACGCGCGGTGGAAGACAGGGCCAGGGAACCCGTCATACCCCCAGAAGGGGGGGGAGGTTGGAGGAGGAACCAGAGGAGGATGGGGAGGAGGATGGGGGGGAGAGAGGAGGGAGGAGGGAGGAGGAAAGAGCGTAGATTCGGCATGGTTTGCTGATGGGTGCGTATGCCCACTGTGTCCACGGCCCCACGTGGCTAGGCCGGGACCGCGAGTTCTTGACCGTTATCGTCGTTGACCGTCGCTTTTGCTGTCGACCGCCGACCGCCGTCGCCGTCGCCGTCGCCGTCGCCGACCGTCGTCGCCGTCGCCGTCGCCGCCGCCGCCGCCGCCGCCGTCGTCGTCGTCATCGTCGTCGTCGTCGTCGTCGTCGTCGTCGACCGCCGAGCCCCGGGCGCCGCTGTCGGCCCCACCAGTGCTTCTAGGCGGGCGGGCGGGCGGGATTCCACGACGGCCCCGTGTGCTCCTCAAGGTGACCTCCAGCCCTCCGGAGACCACCAGATGCCTCCGGAGAGGCTTCAGGAGTCTACCCGTAGCCACTTTGGCTGAAGCGGTGAGGCGGCTCCGGGCGCGCTCCAGACGCGGCCGCGATGCGCCGCCGCGCCCGCGACGCCCTCCTGGCGTGCTCCCTGCTGTGGCCGCTGCCGGCGCCGACGGCGGGCGAGAACGCGACGCTGCGCGCGCCGCCTGCGGGTGCGGGGCATAATGGAGGCCTCCAGCTTGCAGAGGGGCGCGACGTGGCGGCCCAGATTGGCACGGGCGAGGCCTTCGACGCAGAAGGAGCCAGGTCCTTGCTGCGCCTCAATGGTGATCCGTGTGAGTACACCTTCCCCGACAACGTGCAATGCAAGGTCTGCGCGGAGTACAAGGGGTGCAGATGGTGCCCGGCCAGCAAGAAGTGCACGAACACTCTGATCACGTGCACCGAAGCTGGGACGCCACAGGAACAGGGGAGCTGCAAGGGTCAAGTCGGTTGGCTGACTCACATCCTCGATTTCTACAACACGACGGGCAAGCCTTTCGAGAGTGATGTTGACGCCCGGAGGTGCCTTGAATGGAGCCTGGGCCTGCCGCTCAGCCCCGAAGGCATGGGCACGGTTTGGGTGCCGGACCCGGATGAGCCCCCCGACGACTGGGAGAAGGACCTTGGCTATTGGGCCTGCTTCTCCACCCTGACCCGAGAGGCGGCGCGAGTGCCGATGGAGGGCTCCAGCACGGGCCTGCAGGACCTGGAGACCTTCCCAGCCCGGGGCTCCCAGTCCTGGTCCTTACCAGCTTGAAGCATGTCCTCATCCCCATGTTTGGCATCGCCTGACCGCGATGCCGATCTTGAGGATTCCCGCAGTTCCCGAGGGCACATCCCTGAGACCGCCATCGCTGTCTGCTTGCCGATCTCAGGGACAGGGACCAGCTCGAGCCTGGCCAGGTCCTCCTGGACGTGGAGGCCGTGGATCTGCCAGGTGCGCTGGCGCCTGGCGCACACCGGCGAGGCCTGCAGCGTGAGCGCCCTCGGCGTGCAGGAGTTCCGGGCGCTGCGGAGGAGCCCGGCCTCGCCGAACGGCGGGGGGCCAGACGACATTTCTGGAGGTGGGGAAGTGGTGCGGCGTGAAGGGGTGTGGTGCCAATGCTGGATCTGGCGAGCTTATCCGTCGTAGATAGCATCGCCATGTCCACGATCGGCACCACGCACCTTTGTGCCACACCCCTCTCCAACCTCCAGAGACATCACGCCGGAGCTCCTGGAATCCATCAGAAGTGGTCCAGTGGTGCCTTTCAAGGCTGGCGCGGGCAAGAGCGGCAGCACTTTCTCGCAGAGCATGGACGGCAAGGTGCTGATCAAGGTTGGACTGAAGCAGAGCAGCAAGATGGCCGAAGTGGATAATCTGCAGCAGCTCATTCTCGGCATTCCTGGGAAAGTAGATGCCCTGGCGCAGCATCTTGAGGATCACGCAGATTCTGTATTGAACCGATACTATTGCCTTATGAAGATTGAAGTGGCAGGTACAACAAAGTATGTTCTGCTAATGGGAGATGCGACCTACCATGTCGGAGACCCTGAGAACACAAAGAAGGCGTTGAATGGCGTCATGGGAAGTTTGCAGCGTTATGATTTGAAAGGGGAGTCTCGTGTTGACAATGTGCCTAAGGGTACGGGTACCACTCTCACAAATGCAGATTTCAGGGTGAATGAGGCAAACAGTTTAATCATGAGACCAGACCAGTGTTACAGTTTTGTGGAAGCTGTTCGGAACGATGTTAGTTGGCTCGACAAGCATAACATGATTGACTACAGCCTGTTTGTAACGATTGTCAAAATGCAGGGTGGTAAGGGGTTGGATTTCTGCAAGGACACACCTGGTGAGCCGTTCTGCTACAAGGCAAAGGATAGGCTGTGGAGAAGATGGTACACCATCAGCATCATAGATTATTTGAACGACTTGAATTGGTTCAAGAGCGCCGAGGGCACATTCGTGCACTGGGACAAATTCAAAAATTACAGCGGGCAGATTCTCGATTTTGCTTTGCAGATCTGTCCGAACTACGAGGTGCCAGTGATACCCCCGACCTACACTACGCCGCGCCCAGTGCGAGGCGGCAGTGCAGGCCTCGGGCCTATTCTGTGGATCGCCCTCGCGGTCATCATCGTAGGCGGCGTTCCGGGCGCACACTATTACTACACCCATGTCTACCTCCAGGCGAAGGGGCAGGATCAGGCCGCCAGCCCGAACCAGCCCGCGAACCAGGTCGAGATGACACACTGTCGCGCCCATGGGCAGCCGCCGGCTCACCAGCAGCCGGCGGGCAGCCTCCTTCCGCCGCTCCCGGCGAGCTCCGGGGGGCACCCGGGCGGCTTCGGCGTGCCGCCCTCCGGCAGCTTCGCCCCTGCGCCACTGGCGAGCTTCGGCAGCCTGCAGCAGCAGCGCATGGCACCGCCGCAGGCATGGCAGACTCCGCCTGGCTTCCCAGACCCCCGACGCCATGCATGTTGCATGACGTGGACCCCCCCAGCGGTCTGGACCCCTTCCCCGGGACCGGTTTTTCGTCCCGAGTCGTTGTTCGACCGTCCCGAGGGCCGGTGAGGGCCCCCTGAGGCCGCAAGTAGCGAAAAGCTCCCCGTCGTGGCTTCTTCATGGCCCGATCGGGGGTCTGGCTTCGTCGCGGCGCCGGCTCCGCCTGGCTGGAGCTCCTCCCGCCCGGGTCCTCAGCTGCCCCCGGGCTGGGCCTGCGGCGCGCAGGGCGCCGCGGGCGCCACCAGTCCGCCCGCGCCCCTGCCCCTGCGGCATGGCGCTGGCAGCCCCACCCGCCGTGGCTGGTAGGGTGGCGCGGGGAGCCCTCCAGAGAGAGAGAGAGAGAGAGAGCGGCGGCCCGGCGCGGCTCGAACAAACAGAAGAAGCAGAGTCTCGCTAGGCCTCCCAGATGGGGTCCGAGCACCCAGAGACCCGACGCTCCCCAAAAATCGGAGCGGGCGGTCTGGGGCCGATGTCGGCCGCTGGGGGCCCTCGCCGGGCGTCGGGACCGTCGAAGAAAGACTCTGGGCGAAAAGCCGGGAAGTGGTCCAGACCTCCGGGGCCCACGCATCGAAACAGCAGCTGGTTGCCTGGATCCAAGAGTCTAGGCTCTAGGCCTCCCAGATGGGGTCCAAGCAGATGGGGACGGAGGAGCGCGCCGCATCGCCGGTGCATCGGCGATGCGGCTCGATGTGGAGCCCGACTTTCTGCACGCCGACGGTGCCGATGCTTCGGCGACGTCGTCGATGCATCACAGATGCATCGCCGATGAATTGGCGATGCGGCGCGATCCTCCGACCCCATCTATTCGGACCCCATCCAGGAGGCCTCTAAAGAGGGCCCAAGAGAAGCCCAAGATAGCACAAATCTGCCCACAGCCTGACTGGCTTTTGGCTACCACTCCTTCCTCCTTCCTCCTTCATATAGCTCTGGTAGCGCTACATCGGCCCCGAGGACGCCCCAAGAATGTCCAAAGAAGGCCCTCAGGCGGGCGAAGGCCGCCCCAAGATAGCCCTGGAGAGCCTCCAGAAGGGGCCAATGGAGCCCCAGGATGACAGGCGAGAGCGCCTAGACGGCTCAAGATGCCCCCCCCCCCCAACAAGCCCCCCGACGCGCACGCCCTGCTCCCGGAAGGCCCCGAACTGCGGGCAAGACGTGAGTCCACATTCACAGGTGCAGTGGATATTGACAGAATTCTGGCCCCAAGGGGCCAGACTTTTTTATTCATATCCACAGCGCCTCGGCCTTTGGGGGGCCCTTCGGAGAAAGCTCAAGACGCACTCCGTATGGATATAACTCTTGCCCGCGCCACCATCTCCCAGGAAGCCCCCAAAGAGCCTCCCAAGGCGGCCCGATAGGGGGCCAAGGACGGCCCCCCAGACAGTCCCGAGGCGGCAAGTTACCGAGAGGCGAACACGGCATACGAGTTCCTGAAGTTTCGTTGGGATCCCCGATCGTTTTGCGTTTTGGCCCTTCCAGGTCTACGGTTTCCTTATTGTGAACCTTGCACTCCGTTGCGCAATGGACATTACCTTTTTCCATGTGTGTGTGTGTGCATGGTTCCCTTTGTGCTCGTGTATATGGTCTCCTACGCAATCCTAGTTCTTATTAAGTTTGTTTCTGGTTCCAAGGAGGGAGTGAGATACCAGCAGCTCGGATCGCCAACCCCTACTTGGGGTAGACCACCCCCTTGGCATCAGACGCCCCTCCAGCCTTCTACATTTGGCCACAGGCCATCCCCAAGCGATCCACACGAGGGTCCTAAGAGACAATCCCCAAGAGAGAAACACCACGGCTCAAAGATCCCCCACACACACACACACACACACTCACCTCCAGGACCCAGCGCCGCTGCAGCCCGCGCGCCGAGAGGCACCCAAGACGCCCCGACCTCACGATCTGGGTAAGGGGTGTGCCGACATGGGCGGGGCGGCGGGATGAGCTTTCGGTGGAGCTCCCAGTGGGGTACGATCCGTGTGAGGAGACAGTCGACATACACATGGGGACGTGACGTTATGCGACTCCTCCCAGCAGGGCTGCACGTGAAACTACATTCCTTGGGGTCACGATCCGTGTGCATGGTGTGCCGATGTGGAGGGAGAGACGCCATGCAGCCTTTTTCCTTGGACCCGAGAGTGGAGCTCATGGGGGGGGCATGATCTGTGAGGGCCGTGCCGACCTTGGTGGGGGACGCTTTGTGAACCCTGCCTTTCTCTGGGGCCGTAGGTCTTGGCTCAATCCGCGTGATTGGTGTATCTCTACTTCCAGCTCAAACCATGTGTGGGTCACTACTTCCGTGCGGATGTCTGCGACCGAATCGCACCACCCAGTGAACGTTCGCGGTGCGCCGTGCCAGGATCGCACCACCCAGGGCCGTGCGTACTGTGACCGAATCGCACCACCCAGGGCCGTGCGCCGTGCGACAACGCTGGTGAGCCAGACCAGCGAGGATGAGGAGGAGAAGGAGGAGGAGGTAGGAGGAAGGAGGAGAAGCAGATTCTTCAGAACCCTTCAGGTATTTCAAAGCCTCTGCGCTCGGCTCGCATCAGAAAGTTGGAGAACGCAGGGCACGGGGCAGACAGGGACGCCGGGGCTCGGTGAGGCCCCCGGGCGCCCTGCATATATGCTGGCGTACGGGGGGCCCAGGGCCTGGGCCGGGACATCCTCCCGGATTTCCTTCCTCGACATGTTTGACCCATTCCGGGGCCTCCCGGAGGCCGCCCAAGAGTGACAAGAGCAGCCTGACAGGGCCGAAGACGCCCCAAAAAATTGTTTCAAGACGGCTCAGGAGGCCCCGAAGACGTTGAAAGCTCCAAGAGGCGCCCGAAACAGCCCAAGAGGGCCCCAAGAGGAGTCCAAGAGGTGGAACTCCAACTGACATTTCGAGCGGCCCCAAGGGCCCCAAAAGATGCCCCAAGAGGCCCACACATGGCCCACATGAAGCAATAAGAAGCTTCATCGCTCCACGAGGCGCCCGAGGAGCATGCCAAGAGATCCCGAATTAGAGGTATCCAAGGATCCTCTGGCCGAAAATGCAAGCGCAGTAGCGGTATGGGCCGAAGGCCATGGATAAACAAACAATTTGTCTGGCGACGGACCCATCCTCATGCAGCCATGTGAGGGCGCGGGTCTCTCTTCATACGCTGCGCGCCGCGAGGCAATGCGGTAAGATGGCTGCTGATGAGCACGTGTGCACAGGTGTACTGAATTCCCGATGTCTTTATAGGAAACGATCCGCGTGAAGGGTGTGCCGAATATTTCGGATACCCCCCTCCGTAGCCATTTTGGCTCAAGCCATTTTGGCTCAAAGTGGTTTTAGGACAACCGCGCGAGTCTTTCTTCAGGCTCGGCCCGCGACCCTAGGGCCTGTGGGCAGACCCTTCTGGCCCGTACCTCCCCCGGTCTCACCTGCACATTTTGTGTTTCGAGCCACTCGTCGCAACCATGGGAGACGCTGCACCAGAGTGTTTCAAGGCCTTCGCTACTGGACAGTTCGCTGAGCTGACGTGGACTCGCCGGCACGAGCTCACAGCTGACGGGCCAGATCAAACAGCTAGACGGGCGCATGGCGGCGCTCGACATCAAAATTCAGCAAGTCGAATATCGTCAGCTCGCGAACGAGGAGGCTTTGAAACATCCTCGGAGGTGGCGGCTACCAGCACAACCAGGGACAGGGTCAACCGTCCCCGCTTTAAACGGAGGACGGCCTCAGACGTTGGTGGCAGTGACCCATGCAGATTGTGGGTAAGTGGATACCCAAGCGTAGTGATCGAGATGACACGGCAGGCGAGATGGCATGAGCTCTAACAGTGTGCACCAAGCCACCTCATGGACGGCACCACGGCCAAGTTTGCCAAGACGAGCCAGAGCTTCTCAATCCATTTCAAACATGAGGATCTCGCCAAGAATTTCATAGTGTGGTTCGTCGGACAGCAGCTGAAGTGGAAGGACGCTCGGGGTCAATCTTTTGCACCCCCTTCGTATCCGCACCGATCTTCCTGAAAATGTGCGCCAGCGCCAGCGCCGCGTGTCGCACATGTGGGCGCCAGTGGCGCAGCACTTGAAGGCCAACGACATGTTTTCAGCTGGGCTCAAGATCGGCGCCAACGGCTACCGCAACGAACTTTCCATTATAACCCCCGACGACCTGTGCATTCTCGCGAACGGCGAGGTGGACGTGCTTGGGCGTCTTGTCCTCAAGCCGAACGGAGCGGACCTCGGCCGGTGGGGCATCGCGACGGACCAGGTGATGAAAACGTGGACCGACGGCTGCCATAGCTGAAGGTGTTCGACACCACTTTCTTTGGCGACGCGCCGTTCGGGGTCTACGGTCTACGGCTGCCGCCCAGACGAGCGCGAATTCGCATAGCACGTGCTCCTGTACCTCTTCCTCCTGTGCCTCTTCGTCCTCGTCTTCTTCGTCTTCTGACTCGGAGTGCGATTTGGCTAGCCAGCCAGATATGGCTTCTTCTTTCTGAGCCTCCCAGCCGCAGCCGCTTCCTGTCTGGCCACGCGGCCAACTTGCAGTGCACCAGCAGTCCTTTTTTCCCCTCCTCCTCTCTAGGCGTTGTCTCCTGGAATGATCGTGGGTTTTTCAGTGCTGTAAGAGCTAGGCGCCACATGAACGCCTCCAAGAGATGCACAACATTCGTTCGACTCTGTAAACATAGCCAAATCCTTTTTGCGCAAGAGACCCATGGGGCCATCGTGGATGCCAAGTGTATCTGGCAGGAGCTTCGCGACTCGGTCGCAGTCTGCACAGCGTTCACTTGCATTGCTGCGGGTCTTGCTCGGCTTTTTCACACAATTCAGCATCGCGTGATCCAGGAGAGGAGGATGCTTATGAGTGTCATGGTCGGTGAGAGGGGGAGTTTTTGGTGATCGTGAATGTGCACGCTGCGAATACATGCGAATCGCTTGCTGCATGCTCCAACTCACTAGATACATTGCTCGAAGTGTTACCACCAACAGAGCAATGGTTTGTTCGGTAACCTTAGGAGACTGGAACATCACTATGGAGGAGGAGGGGGGCATGCATCTTGATGGTGGTGGTTGGACACAGGGAAATGCACGGTGTCAGTCGTTCTTTAACCAGAAGTGCTCGGGCTGGATTGAGTTTTCTAGCTAATGACCCGCGCTGCGAGCTACGCGATGGCAACCTTGCCCACGCCTCGCGCTGGTATAGAATATATTACATTATTCCTGCTGCGATTGCTGCTGACTTCACTATTCGTTCCTCGGTCATCGGTACGCTTTGCAAGGCTAGGACCTCGGACCACATGCCGGCGCTTGTCATCATTGATTCGTTCAAGCCCCCCGAAGGCAACCATGGCGGGATCCCCTGCTGGTCGGAATGAAGTCTACCAGGAGTTGCTTGAGAACGAGCTGATAATCCTGGGTACAGTCCTTGCCGCACATGCAGCTGCCGATGCTGCGCAGGAGGTCAAGGCTTTCATGCGTTCTGTCGTCGAGCGCGCCCGCCTTTGGATTGCTAGCCGCGTCGCTACCGCGCTTGCGACGCAGCGTCGCTGGTGCATGACGGCTCTGCGAGGGCTTCGTGCGCAACGGGGCCACGTGGTCTGCAAGGCGCTCCCCTGCGTCCCTGAGCTCCAGCAGTTTTTTGAGGTGGGCGCACTTTTCTGCCGCAGTCTTTCCGGCTTGTGCGCATTGACGCGAGATGCGCGCGCGCAGATTCAACGGAGGAGGAGGAGGAGATAATGAACGATCATAACATGACTGATGACGCCCGGAAATCCGCCCAGGCCAAGATCAGGGGGAAGCACGAGCTTTGGAGGACATTTCGACGGAGGACTTATCTCGCTGCTGTTTCAGGCGAGCGAGGGCGCCCATGCACTGCCCTCGAGCAGCCGGCCAACGTGCTGGCTGATTGCTGGGGGGCGAGTCCTTGCTTCGGCACCATGGGCTCTTCGCGTTGGGCTGAAATCCTGAGATCTGTTCAAAGTGTCCCCGAGGACCTCGGCGTCTCCTGGACCGTGGGATCTGCTGATCTCTCACTCTCGCAACTCAATGCCTGGCCCTGGCGGCATCCCGTATGTTTGCTGGCGAGTTGGAAACGCGCCGCGATGCCTGTAACAGTTTTTTTTCTTAGATGTTGTTAATGGCAATGTGTCTATGTTGCCTGATGACATGGGCGAGCTGCTTCTGACATTTCCACTTATACCTAAAGGTGATCAGGGGGGGGGGGGGGGGGGCAGGGAACATTGTTCGGGACTCGTTCTGCGCTCGTCCACTTTCTATGTCCAATACGGGTGCTAAGATTATTTTTTCGGTTTCTGTCGTCCACTCAACGAGCTCTCGCAATCGACGGTCGCGCCGCTTCAGAAGAAGTGCGCGAAAAGGTAGGCACATGCTCGCGAATGTTGCCCGAGCCGGGGCTTTGGGGCCCCAGCAAGAGCTACTCGCACGGGACTCCTCTGCCATCCTCTCCACCGGTTTTGCTGCTGGCTTTCCTTCTTTTGCACGCGGGGGTGTTTGCCGTTCTTGATGCCATGTGTATCCATCCGTCCATTACCGGCGCCTATGACTTGCCCTATCGCAATAATACAGGCGCGGCCACGATCGGTGGCCAGAAGTTTGGGAGAATTGCTATCCGGAAAAGAGTGAGACATGGGCCCCCCAGCTCGATGACTCTCATTTGTCTGTGTCTCGGCCCAGTCTTGCGGTGGATCCAGCAGACGTTGCCCTCGCATGTCGCGCTTTGTCTAGCATATGCAGATGACTGTCTATTTGGAATGGTTTGCGCATTTCGCTCGCTTGCTGCTGTGTGGCGACTGCTATTAGTACTCGAATCTGCGACTGGTCTCGCCCTCAACTTTCGCACGTGCACTCTGCTTGCGCGTGGAAGGGTAAGGGAGCAGGAGGTCAGTAACAGGTTGATCACGGAGGCGATGGGGCTAGAGCTGGTGAGTGCAAGGTCTTCACTTGAATACCTTGGACTGTACATTGGCCCTGGTGCTGCTGGCCTGGCTTGGAGGGCCCTATTCATGCAGCTCATAGCCTGGTGCACCATAGTTCGCCAGCTTGCCCTTGTGTGCAGGCACGTGCTTCAGCGACTTACTTGTGGTCAGTATCATGCCTTCCCCTATGGCGTGCTAGTGCCCATGAAGAAGATCGGTTTCCCGATTGAGTCGCCGGATCTTGTTGCGCTATCTCGTTATTGTCGTGTTCGGTTAGCCCTTAAGCGCCCTGGCATAAGTGATGGTTGGAAAAGGGCTGGAGCTACTTACTGACAGCAATGCAGTCTGCTATGCCAGAGTCGTGGAGCCTGGTGGGTGGTATTGCAAATCATTCCTCGCTCGGGTGATTGAGGCGGTTCAGCTCGTCCAAGATGTTGCGCAGCTCTCGGAACTTCCGCCTGCCGCATTCCAGCGCAGATTTTACGCTCGCCCACATGCCCTCCCTTTGTTTGGTCCTACCGTTTTTGAAGGCCGTCGGGGGTATGGGTTTGACGTGTCTATAATGTGTGCCTTCGCTTTCGCGAGATATATGTCCGTTGGATGGGTTCGACTTCCCGATTGTCCCTGTCATGATCCCTTGGGCAGCCACTCTGATCCAGCTCTACCCTCTTCCTCCAGATTTGTCGCTGTTGTGTGCCTGCATGTGTGACGCTTTCTTGCGCGCTCACCACTGCGCGCGCTTGGGGCCCCCACGCACTGTCGCACAAAACTTCGAAGCGCGTCTCCGCCTTTTCACTCGGAGGCACGAGGCTGTTGCTCAAGCATGGGGAGACGCCCGCGCTGGTCCTGGTTGGCTTGTGCCTGCAGGGAACGCTCTCGAACGCTGCCTTTCGGCATAGGTCGCTATGCCACTTTGGGGATGGTTCGGCGGTCATCATGGCTGCGCGGCCCCTGGACTCCGAAACCTCGTGTGCACTCGGTCAAACTTGATCGGCCAAGTTTGACGTAGTTGAGCAAGAAAAATCTGATACCCCCGCGGGAACACCCCCATTGAGGCAGGCACGACCCACGCGAGGCATGTGCCGAAATGGGCGGTGACACGCCGTGCGAATTTGCCCATTGGTGCCATAGGTGGAGTTCCTTCTGACGCATGGTTCGCGCGACGGGTCAGCCGACATGGGCGGGGGAGCGCTGTGCGAATCTTGTTTCTGGGCCTTGAAGTGGCGCTCCGTGTGGGCACGATCCGCATGAAACGGGTGTCGGTGGATATCCGTTTGGGCCATGTTTCGTGTGAGAGGTGCGCCGAAGTAGACAGGAGTGCGGGATGCGAACCTTGTCCCTGGGGCCGTCCGTGGAAATCCTTGCGGGCCACGGTCCGTGTGAGAGGTGTGCTGAAGTGAGCGGGGCGACGCTGTGAAACTCCATTGTGGTGCTGCGACTGTAGCTAATTGCGGGGCGCGATCCGCGTGAGGGGCGTGCCCGTATTCAAACCTTGTCTCAGGGGACGTATGCGGAGTTCCACGAGGGATGTGTCGATAAGGTCGGGGGGGCGCTAGCCAAGCCTGTCTCTGGGGCCGCCGGTGGAGTTCCCTGAAAAAAAAAAAGACCCGTGCGACATTCGATGTCTTCCAGTACAGAACACTATTGGATACAACTAGAGGTTGCTAGAACCTAACCGCCCGAAGCGCGCGTGGCTCTCATGTATATGTTTATTTATTCATGTACATACATATACACACGCATGGGTGTGTATGGATGTATGTGTAAGTGTCTATGAATAGATGCGTTTATACATACATACACACATATATATAAGTATATATATATATATATATATATATATATGATGTGATATGATATGATATGATATTGTGCAAGCCAGGCGGGTACTCGGCTGACCCACCCAACGCACGAGGCGCCCACGATGCGCCCACGGGCGCCCACGGGCGGGCACCAGGCGGAACCTCGGCTGCCCAACCAATTCCCAGGACCGAGAGCAAGCACTCTTTGGGGATTGTGTGCAGTCAAGACGCTGAAATGAGGACTGCTGTGGGTTCGGAGGGGAGTCGCTGTTCCTTAGGTCAATCCGTGGTTGTCCTTAGCCTTCCTCGTGTACCTAATTAGGCACTTGTGGTGCCAAACGGGGGCTTCGTACCTTATATCGCGTTCCTTATTGCAGCAGCCCGACTGTATACACAACGGTTCCGACTCATCCTCCTCTTCTCCCCTGTGGGAGCGGCGCGAGAGAGCGAAGCTACTCGCGCTTCGCGTAGCGCGAAGCGCGACGTTAGACGCCCTTGATACACGGGCGTTGGCGGACATCTCAGTCGATTCAGTGCAGGTTGAAACGCCGCGGTCGGCGTTTGGGAGAGATGCGCACCGGGTTCGGCCAGGTCTCGGGACCCGGAAGGGGCCCCAGACCCTCATGCTCTCCGCCCGAGTCCTTGTGAACCACAGCGCCGACGTCGAGAACTTACGCCCGCGCGCACACTCAGACATACCACCAACATACAAACATACACGCAGACAGACATACACACATATTTATATATATATATATATATATATATAATATATATATAATATATATATATATTCATATATATACACACATATATATATATATATATATATATATAATATGATCCTTTTAACAAGTGTATGCTGCGTACCACGGCGAAGTTGCCGCACTTGATGGTCATCCGTTGCCATCTCGCTCTAGCCTCGAGCGAATTCCGCCCGTATGCTCTCTGCCGCTCGCGCGGCGGCCGATCTGCTGCTGCCAGAGCTGGGCCGCGGGCTGAGCACCGGCGTGGCGCTGTACGCGGCCAACCAGGGGCACGCCCAGTGCCCTGCGTGCTCGTGCGCGCCGCAGTTCCACTGCCCGGAGCTGCGGTGCGACTGCTCAGGCCTGCAGGGCTCGAGCAGTCACGGGCCCAGCCTCTGGGCCGTGGCGCTGGCCTGCGCCGCCAGCGGGCTGGTCGGGGCCTCCACCGCAGCGCTGGCCTTCTGGCGCGCCGGCGGTCGCTTCGTGGCGGCCCGCCGCCCGCAGGTCGGCGGTGGCAGGGAGCCTGACTTTGAGGAGGAGGCCCGTGCTCAGGCGCGTGTGGCTCGCGCCAAGGCTCTGCAGCAGTGATGGCGGCGCCGGCGCCGCCGGTGTACCCGTCAGTGGCCGCGGCGGGTGTCCAGCCCGGCGACTTCATCGGGGTGCAGTACCACGTGGCGGGCGGGGCCCTGATCCACGAGCGCGTGGTGGTGCTGGTGCCGCCGGGGCTGCCTGGCGCGGCTTGCATTATCACGCCCGACGCGGACGAGTACGAGGAGCTCTACGTGGGCTCGCCGGACGTGCTGCGGTGGGACATCTTCCCTGGCGGCGCGGCGGGAGGCACGATGGCGTGGGCGCCTGGCGCCCGCTACTACAGGTTTCGCAGCCTGCCGACGCCGGCCACGCTGCTGACGGCCGCAGCCGCTGCCGCTAGCCGTCTCGGCCTTGCAGCCCCGCCTGGGCCCATCGTGGCCAACGCAGGTGGGCGACCGCTGGCAGCGCCGGCGGCGGCGGCAGCGGGTGCGCTGGTGCCTGCCGCTGCAGCCCCGGCCGCCGCCCCCGCTGCGGGCGTCGCCGGGCTGGTGGCCGCGTTGGGGGGCCCCGCGGTGGCGCCCGGGGCACCCGTGCCCCTCTTGCCTGGCGGCGCGGCGGCCCCGGCCCCTGCGCCCGCGCCGGCGCCCGCGCCGGTGCCTCCAGGCGCTGCTGCCCCTGCTGCTCCGCCTGGCGCTCAGACCGACGCCCGTGTGCTGCCTGTGGCGTACAACGCCCTCGGCCAGAGGAAGCTGGGCTTCTCGGAGGCGGTGCTGCGCCTCGTGGAGCATGACTGGCCGGACTGGCCCATCTCGGGGCCGCGGACGACGCTGTGGGTGTGCCTGTTCATGAAGGACAACGGGGTGTCGCCGCTGGGCCGCCACAGCAAGTGGCGGTCGGAGGGCCGCCTGGCGCTGACCGACGCTGGGGTGGCCGAGCACGAGCGCTGCTGCTTCTACCTGGAGCAGATGGTGTGCTACGACTTGCTCAACGTGCCGGACGTGGCGGCGGCGGAGATGGTGTGCAGGAGCATCCAGGTGCAGGAGGAGAGGTGGCGGGATCGGTTCATCACCAATGCTGACGAGTCGCTCGACTCGCACCTTTTCTACGGCACCTCGGCCAACCGGGGCAATGTGTGTGCGTGTGCACCCCCAGCTGCTGGCTTACGTCAGCGGTGAGCTCTCGAAGGAGTACGCCGTCGCCAAGGAGAGGCGCAAGGCTCGCGAGGAGCGCCAGAGCGCCAGGGCGCCCAACAACAAGGACAAGAAGGGCGGCAAGGACAAGGACAAGGAGGAAGGCAAGGGGTGAGGAGGAGCGGGCGGCGGGACTTGGGGCCACCCGCCGCGCAGAAGCTCGAGCACCAGGCCCTTTTTCGCGGCCCCAGCGCCGCCACCGATGATCTACGCCATCGGGATTTTTTTCCGCTTCCTCACGTGGCTCGACGGACTGAGCGCGTGCCCGAGCGCCGCCCCTGCCGGGCCGTGCGCCAGCGGCTCCGCCGCTCCGACGTGCTGCTGCAGTGGGCCGACCAGGGCATCGACGCGCTCAACTGCCTGTATGGCCGCGCTGGTGCACCTCCGTCGGCGCCCGCGAACCTGGGGCAGCAGACCAGCCTGAACTTTTTGGAGGACTGCTACCTGGGCATGGGCGCGATGCCGAGCGAGCCAGGTTTTTGTGAAGAAGCCCTCCGCGAGCTTCTCAGTGGCTCTACCGTCTACGCTGAGGATGGTGGCGCCCGGGTCCCGCACTCGAAGGAGCTGGTCTCCTGGCCTGAGGTGGGTTCCAGCCCCGTCGACCTTGTGGGCTGCCTCACTCAGGATGATGCTGATTGGGCACGGGATTGGCGACATAACTTGCTCAAGACGCCCGACGAGGCGCTGCTCGGGGCCCGACAAGCTTGCCCTCGCGGACCTTTCGTCGACCCTCGGTTGGCGCGGGATCCAGTTTTGCATGGTGACTTTGTTCGGCGGCTTCATCAATGTGGAATGTTGCGCTTCAAGGTGGCCTCCACTGCCAAGCACATGATTGGTGTATTTTTTGCGAGGAAGAAGTCCGGCAAGCTTCGCATAGTGTTCGACACGAGGTACGCCAACGCCTTCTTCCACCCGGCGCCCGCGACGCGGCTGCCCACGGCGGCCGCGGTGTCTTCTGTGGAGTCGGGCGGCTTGCCCCTGTGCGTGGCGGCTGGCGACCTCGACAATGCCTTCTACCGTCTCAGGCCCATGTCGGGCTTAGAGGACTACTTCACGCTGCCCCCGCTTTCCTCGTCCCTAGCGGGCATCGCGGAGCTGGAGGGGGTGAGCATTCCGGCAGGGACCAGCCTGTTCCCTGCCTTACCATCCTGCCCATGGGGTGGTCGTGGGCGATGCACTTCTGCCAGGCTGTGACCATGCGCGCCATCTCGGTGGCGGGCTTCGCGGACTCGCAGATCGCGGAGGACGGTCGTTCCAGCGTGGCCCTGCCCGCCCGCTCAGACACGGCGGCGGCGGGCTACGTGGGCAACTTCTACGTCTTCGGCCACGACGCCTCGCTGGTCACGCAGCGCCGGGACGACGTGTCGGCCGTCTTGCGCGGGTGGGGCTTGACAGTCCACGAGGAGACGGATGCCTCCCCCGACGCCGTCCTGGTGGGCCTGGAGCTCCGGCAGGGCCGCTGGCTGTCTATCAAGCGCCGCAACCTGCGGCGGCTCCGCGCGGCGCTGGACACCGTGCTGCGCCGGGGCTGCTGCTCCAGCAAGATGCTTGAGGTGCTGGTGGGCCACATCGCGTGGGCCTGCTTGATCCGCCGTGAGCTGCTCTGCGTGCTGAGCTCCGTGTACCCGTGCATGGCGGCCGGCCTGCCGACGACCTCGCGGCTGTGGCCCTCCGTGCGCCAGGAGCTGTGGCTCGTCCGCTCGCTGCTCCCGCTCCTTCAGAAGGACTTGAGCAGCCCGTGGCACGACGTGGTCGGAGTGAGCGACGCCTCCGAGTTCGGAGTCGGCGTCGCCGTGCGGTCGGCGCGGCCTGACGCTGCGGCGCAGCACGGCCGCCAGTGCGAGAGGTGGCCTTACAGAGTGCACGGTGCCGAGAAGGCCCGCGAGAGAGCCCTCCGCCCTCAGCCTCTACCATCCTCCGCATACGCCACAGCTCCGCTGCCTGCAGGACTGCACGGCCTGGACGTCTCGGGGCTGGAATCCTTCATCAGGGTGCACTCAAGGGAGTTCATGGAGGTGCCCAAGGAGTTCTTCGACGGGGCTCGCTGGGCTCCTGTTATCGCCTCAAGGGTCGTCGTGCCCGACAACATTCTGGCTCTGGAGGGGGACGCGTGTGTCTTGGGCATCAAGCACATCATGAGGTCCAGGGCCGCTTTCGGGAAGCACATACTTCTGTTCGTCGACAACACGCCGTTGGCCCTGGGTTGTTGTAAGGGAAGGGCCGCATCCATTCATCTTCGTCGTTCTCTTCGTAAACTGTGTTGCTTGGCGCTGTGTTCAACTTGTACTATTCACATACGCTGGACGTGTAGCGAGTTCAACCCTGCCGATGCTCTGTCTCGTGGGCGTTTAGGCTGGTTCACAGGGCCTTACCGACGCGCTGCTGCCGCCCAGCCTGGCTGCTCTCGTGCGGGGCCCCCTGAGGCTGACGGGCCGACACCTGCAGGAGCCGGGCTCGATGGCGGGTGCCTCGGCCTCTCGCCGCCAGGCGGATCGCCGCCGCAGAGCTGCGGCGGCTCGCCAGGTGGCGTCCGAGCGGGGGCCCTCGGGCGGCCTCTCGGTGCTGGAGCGGGCGGCGGTCAGGCCGGGCACGGAGCGCCTGTACCAGGTGTACCTCCCGGCCTTCCTGCAGTTCTGCCTCGTCATGGCCATCGACTGGACGAGCGAGGCCGAGATGGACGTCGCCCTGGTCACGTACCTGAACTCGATGTACTTCGAGGGCCGCGCCCCGAACGAGGGCTCTGCGCTGCTGGCGTCGCTGGCGCACTACGCGCCGGCGCTGTACAAGAGGACGGCGCAGGCCTTGCCGAGGGCGACGCGCTGTCTGGTGGGCTGGCGCCGGCGCGTCCCGACCAGGATGCGCCTGCCGCTGCCGCGCCGGGCCGCCTTCGCCATCGCCGCGGCGCTGGCTGCCTGGGGTCAGCCGCGCATAGGGCTCTTCGTGATGCTGTCGTTCACGGCCTACCTCCGCCCGCAGGAGGCCTTCCGCCTGGCCGGGCGTCACCTCGCGCCGCCAGTGGCCCACCTGGGACAGGCCCCCACTCCGTGGGGGCTGCTGCTGCACGACTCCGACTTGCAGCTGCCTGGGAAGACCAACCTGCGGGACGAGAGCGCGCTGCCGGACCAGGCGCCGTGGCTCGAGCCAGCCCTGGAGGCGCTGAGGACTGTCGCGGGCGACGGACCCTTGTGGGACTTCCTGCCTACGTCGATTGCTCGGCTCTTCGAGGATGCGTGCCGCGCCCTGGGCCTGGTGCACTTGCAGCCGCATCTGTACTCCCTCCGTCACGGGGGCGCCAGGACGCCGGAGCAGGTCATGCGGCGGGGTCGCTGGGCCACGGTGGCCTCGCTCCGCCGCTACGGCAAGGAGACCCGCCTCCTCCGGGGGGCCGCCAAGGTGGACCCCGACGTGCTGCTGTTCGGCGAGATCGTGGAGCGCAACTTCTTGGACGCGCTGCGGGGCGGCCCCTTGCTGCCGCTGGCGTGGGCCGAGCTGCCTGCGAGCGTCGGCCCCCGCCTGCGGGGAGGGCCCGGGGCCCCCGCCGCCACGCGGCGCCGCCGGCGCTGACGGCGTCGCCTCAGGCCGCGCGGCTTCACCTGCAGCGGCGGTGCCGCCGAGGCCGCGCTGGCGCCAGCAAGTGGAGGAGCTGTCTGTTTCTGGAACTGTTCGCGGGGCAGGGTCGCATCTCCAAGCGCATCCGCGACCTTGGCTACGGGTGCCTGGACCTGGACCTCGCCCACGGGGCCTGCGAGGATCACCTCCGCACCACGTTCGAGTCGGTTGTGCGCGGGTGGCTTCTGAGCAAGGCCATTGCATGTCTGTGGCTGGGCACTCCCTGTACGTCCTGGTCGCAGGCTCTCAGAGACCCTTTGCGCTCCAGTCGTTTCCCCATGGGAAAACCAGGTTTGTCAGGAGCTCGGCTGGACCGCCTCCGCGTAGGCAATCGCTCGTTCTACTTTTCCCGCCGGCTCATCCGGCTCTGCATCCAGATTGGCTGCCCTGTCTTTTTGGAGAACCCTCGAGGGTCGCTGCTCTGGCACGCCCCCGAGATGGTCAAGCTTCTTTCGGATTCATCGTGCACCGTTCACAATATGGACATGTGCCGCTTTGGCACACCCTTTAAGAAGCCAGCGACAGTGGCCTGCTGGAATGCAGGCGTCTTCCCCAGCTTATGTAAGTCGTGCTCTGGCAAGGGAGGCATTTGCTCGTCGACTGGCCTGCCTCACCTTATCCTCCAAGGTCGAGACAAAGGTGCGCCTGCCCGCCGCACCGAGCTGGCCGCGGCGTACTCGCCTCAGTTCGCCCGCGCGGCCGCCCTTGCCATGACGCGCTCTGCCAATGCTCTCAGAGAGAAATGGATGATGGATGCTGCCTTCAAAATCATGTCGTCTCTTTTCGGTAGTTTAGGTTCTTTCACGTGCGTAGTTCGTTTTCGGCCACTGGTGTGGCCAGGACTGCTCTGCGGGATTCGGGTGGCTCTCATCAGTGTCTTCGAGGGTGTGCGGATATCGCCGGGATCAGCTGTCAGTTGTATAGCCTCCGGCATGCCGTGGCCTCGCCCTCCCGCGCTCGCCCCCATAGTAAATACATCGTCCTGGCATCTGGGGAGTGGAAGTAGCTGATCCTTTTAACAAGTGTATGCTGCGTACCACGGCGAAGTTGCCGCACTTGATGGTCATCCGTTGCCATCTCGCTCTAGCCTCCCCTCCCGCTCCTCCCTTGCTCTCTCTCGTTTGCACGGATATCAGGTGGCTCTCATCAGTGTCTTCGAGGGTGTGCGGCTATCGCCGGGATCAGCTGTCAGTTGTATAGCCTCCGGCATGCCGTGGCCTCGCCCTCCCGCGCTCGTCCCCATAGTAAATACATCGTCCTGGCATCTGGGGAGTGGAAGTAGCTATATCTATATATATATATATAGATATGCTTACATATAGTTGTACACATATATATACACACACATATATCGAATATATATATATATATATATATATATATATATATATATATGTGAATAGTCCAGGAGGGCCTCCAGAGGCTCCCAAGACGGCCCAAGCGGGCCCCGAATCGCCGAAAGACCGCTCCAGGACGCCCGAGATAGGCCCAAGACGGCCCGAGAGGCCCCCCAAGGCACTCCACGACGCTTCAAGACGCCTCTCCAGAGCGCTCCGAGAGGCCGAAATCGTCAATTGTACGGAGGTTTTCGAACGATTTTGGCATTCCAGCCTTTTCGGGTGTCCGACGTTCCATGACGGCTCAATAGGCCCCCAAGAGCGCCCCAAGACGGCCCAAGAGGGCCCCAAGACGGCCCCAGAGTCGCCCAAAACAGCCAATCGAGCCCCAAGACGGCCCCAAGATGCGCCCAAGAGGGGGACCACGATTCCAAAATTCGACCCTCCCGCTTGAAGAGTGCCCCAAGGAGCCCCCAAGAGGCCCCAGGAGGCCCCCAGGAGGCACCCAGGAGGCCCGAACGATGCCTAAAGAGGCCACAGAACAGCCCCGAGGAGGCCCCACAACGGTCCCAAAACGGCTACCGAGAAGCTGCGAAACTGCCTTCACGACGTCCCCGACAGGCCAACCACGAGATCCAAACCAACACCCATGAGGCCTCTGACCCGCCACCCAGGGCACGGTGGCGGGAGCAGTGACAGCATGTGTGCACAGCAGGTTCCGGCGGGAGCCTTCCTGAACACGCTGCAGGAGGAGGAGGAGGAAAATCAGGAGTAGAGAGAGCTGGAGTGGGAGAAGGAGGAGGGGGACGAGGAGGAGGAAGAGGCCTCCAAGACAGCTCCAAGATAGCCGAAGAGGCTTCCAAGAGGGCCCTGGGCGGCCCGCGAGGGCCCCAAGGCGGTGCTTGAGGCGCCCAAGACGGCCCGAGAGGGCCCCAGACGGCCCCAAGAGAGGCCCAAGAAGGGAAACACGAACCGACAATCCGAGCTTTCTACCCCGAGAGGTTCTCGGGAAGTCCCAAGAGGCCCCCAATCGGATCCAAGAGGCCCCCAAGAAGCTCCCAAGAGGGCCGACGAGGTTCCAAGAGATCTCCCAAGGTGGCCCCAAGAGGCAGAACTCATTGTTTTACGATTGGGCTTTGACGGGTTTTAATTGTTTCGGCCTTTTGGCATCCCGATGCTCCAAGACGGCCCAAGAGGCTTCCAATACCGCTCCAATATAGAGGAAGAGGCCTCCAAGAGGGCCCCAAGACGGCCGGCGAGGGCCCAAGACGGTGCTTGAGGCACCCAAGACGGCCCGAGAGGGCCCCAAGAGCCCCAAGAGAGGCCCAAGAAGGGGAACGCGACCCAACAGCAGAGCGTTCCCCCCGAAAGGCCCACAGGAGGCCGCAAGAGGCCCCAAAGTGGTCCGACGAGGACCCCAAAAGCTTCCCGAGGGCCCAAAAGGCCCCTAGGAGACGTCCAAAAAGTTTTAAAATAGCCCAAAAGTGCCCTCGATGCGTCAAATTGCTTCCAGGAGGCCCCCGGGAGGCTTCCGGATTGCCTCAATCTGGCCGCAGGTGGCCTCAAGTCGGGCCTCCACGCAGCCAAGACGGCCAATGACGGCTTCAGATTGCAGAACCGATGCCCCTAAGGGACCCTCAGACGCCCCCCCAAGAGGCACCCAAGAGGTGCTTCCAACAGCCAGTTGACGAAGCATGCAGAACACCCCAGAAGCTCCTCAGATGCCGTCGCGCGCCTGTGCTTGATAGCGTTGTCCAAGATCGTCCAGCGCCCCCCTGGCCTGGGCTAGAACCTGAGCGCGCGCGAAGGGCGCGCGATGGTTCTAGTACATATATATATATATATGTATTCAGAGATGATGTCTGAGTGTGTATGCTCGCCCCCAAGATTAGAAATCTCGTTCTCAATTGTGTTCTGTTGCCTGCCCCCAGATGGTCATGCACGAGAGCTCCGCCTCCTCCTCCTCCTCCTCCTCCTCCTCCTCCTGCTCCTTCTCACAAGATCGTGTTGCATGCGAGGCGGGTCCCAAGAGGGTTTCGACTGGAACGGAGCAGATACCAGGCCCAGAGGATTGTTGATTGGATTGTAATGCAATTGCATTCGGATTTCAAGAGGGATGGATCATAGACATAGTTTCACCAACACAATATTCAAGCTTATGTGTGTATGTTCGAAGGGCATCCTCAACGCAATCTTCATCATTATCTGCTGCGTATGTGTGTTTCACATGGCTTCCCAGAAATAAGCTTAAGAGTTGTATGGTGTACATGTGCAGTTTCAGGTCATCCTACTTCGCATGTTGTTTCTGGAGGGATGAGGAGGAGCAGCAGCAGACGAAGGACGAGGAGGAAGAGCGGAGGAGGAGGAGGAGGCGGAAACAGACGAAGAGGATGACAATGAGGATGATGAGGAGGTGCAAGAGGAGATTGGGAACGACGAGTCGGAGCCAGCATGAATGAGCTCTGAAGGGGGCGTATATACATATCTATTTGTATATCCATATAGATGCAGCCGTATGTGCACACATATACATATATGCATGCATGTTGGAGCCCATCCACAACCTAGATGCCACCGCTGCCGTGCGGCTCAATCGCCGAGCAGGCGCGATCTTGGCACCAAGCGAGACCGACCAGCGCGATTGAACACGGGGCGGTGGCATCCGCAATGGGCTACACGACGCGCTCCAACGGCTCCTCTGTCTTTGCCCTAGACGCGCGGGAGATGAAACTACAGAGGAAGAGGAGGAGGAGGAGGACAGGTGTAAACCCAGGACGCGTCAACGATGTTGCAAGAAACCTTTCTTCAAGCGCCCTCTTCACAGGTCCCTAACCGGTTTGATTATCATGGTGTAGAGCTGCCCATGAGAAGACCACCGTCTAGACATCTTCATTCGGAAAAACACATCCTTCCCGGGACTTCAGCGCAGCGAAGCAACGTGACTGCAGTTTCACGACAATCTTGAACTGTGCCAGAAGACCATTCGCTCGACTTGGACTATACGAACGCGAAGCTGCTGAACGCTGTTGAGACGAGCGTGCGCGTCGCCGAGGCGAGAACCAAAGTTTAACAAGAAGCCGCCCTCCATCTTTGATGCGAGTGGACGCGGCGCTGACTCGAGATTCATATTTTGAAAACCACCCGACCACGTTCCTTGAACCTGCTGCACAAGTTTAAAGCGAATGTGCGAGATGTTGGGGCGAGAGACAGATGTTGAAAACGACCCGCCCTTCCTCTGTGAACCTCGTGCGAACCTTTACTTCGAATGTGCGCGTCGTTTGTGGTGAGAGCCACATAAAAGAAGACTCGCCCTCCAACTGTGAAGCTGCAGATTTCAAGCTTCATAAACAAGCATTACGAAGAACCCCTGGCGAAACGCCCGTCACGCCCTACCGACATGTCTGGGGGTGCGGGAGGGAGAGGTCATGTATAAGGAAAATGGATGGAGGAGGAGGAACACATTTTTCCAACAAGCGTCCAGTGGTCTTGGGTCTTCCTTTTGAATCCGCAGACCCTCGCATCAACTCCCCCCGCTGCCCCCTCCATTGCTCCTCCTGACCTCTGCTTTCCGCATCTCCCCTTCTCCTCACACGTTCCCTCGCACGCTTCGTGGCCCCATAGGGAGGTTCGCATAGCTCCGTGTTGCAACCCCGAGGCGGCACCCGCCGCGCGAATTCCCTGCGGCATAGCCCCAGTCGCTGCCGCTCCGCGAGCAGGGCAGGCCTCCTGCAGGGTAGACGACGGGCCGAGGACCGCGGCCAGCAACCGCGGGCCTCCGCGCAGCAGCGCCGCGGAGGCGGCGGGCAGATGGCGCCCAGCAGCCGCCCTTGCCGAACGCGCCGAGGGTTGGCGGCCGCCTGGGCCCCCGCCGTCAGACGCGCCACCGACGGGCGGGCTCCGCGCCAGCGGCGTCCCCGTCCAGGCGAGCGCCGCAGCCACCAGCGCCGGAACGAGGTGTGCCATCGGGCCGTGCGCCGTGCGACAACGCGGGTGAGCCAGACCAGCGAGGAGGAGGAGGAGGAGGAGGAGGAGGAGGTGCAGGAGCAGGAGAAGGAGGAGGAGAAGGAAGAGGATGAGCAGGAGCAGGAGGAGGAGGAAGAGGAGCAGGAGGAGGAGGATGAGGAGGAGAGGTGCAGGGAAGGAGGTTGCGGACGGATGTGATGGTGGTGGTGGTGGTGGTGGTGGTGGTGGTGGTGGTGGCGATGGTGTGCGTGTCTTTTACGTGTGCCTGCTGAATCCTGCACCGCCTATTAGTTCTGCCATGTGTCCATCCATGTGCTGTCGTCGGGGGTTTTCAGCAGATCTACGCCGCTTCGCAATGAAGCTACTCCGCTTTGAGGGTGGCTCCCCATTGTGCACCCGCTGGTCGGATTCACTTGCGCATCGGAGGAAAGGTTGTGTGTGCGTGCGTGCATGCGTGCGCGCGCGTGTATGGGTGTGTGTGTGCGTGTGCGGAGAAGGAGGAGTAGGATGAGGGAGGGTGGGGGGAGGGAGGATGTAGGAGGGAGGACGGGGTATGGATGAGGGAGGGTGTAGGATTGAGGAGAAGGGGAATGGAGGAGGGGGAGGGAGGAGTGACGAGAGGAGGCTGAGTATTACTGCTGGAGACGTTTCTGTTGGCCAAGATGATGATGAGGGTAGTGACGATAATGTTGATTCGGATGACGATGGCGATGCTGATTGTGACGATGATGAACATGCTGATGCTGCTGCTGATGATAACGCATATTGTGACGGCGAAGACGATAGGGGATGATCATCATGGCGATGTTGAAACTACTGATGCTGATGCTGATGTTGCTTCGATGATGGTGGTGATGCGGATGATGACGATGCTGGTAGTGATGATGATGATGATTCATGGTGTTGGTAGATACACGAGCAGTGGTATTGAATATGATGTTGCGGGTGATGATGCGGGCGATGATCCTGATGATGGAGAGGAGGAGGAGACGGAGGACGCACATGATGTTTATGACGATGCTGTTGCTGATCTTGAAGATGGCGATTACGCTACTGATCATGATGATGACGGCGTTGACTACAATGCTGCTGCTGATGATGGTGATGGCGATGGTGATGTTGACGATCAGGATTTGCTTTGATAACGAGGACTACGTCGACGATGCTGATGCTAATGCTGATGATGATGCTGATGCTGATGATGAGGCTGAACGTGGTGCTGATGACGACTGGAATGATGCTGATGACGATCGTGATGATGAGCTGATGATGATGACGATGACGATGCTGACGATGATGGTGAGGATGCTGATGATGATGACGATGACGATCACGATGCCGACGATGCTGATGGTGATGATGATGACGATGCTGGTTTTCATGATG
>CAUYUJ010000797.1:85000-109305 GCA_963575745.1 Prorocentrum cordatum
TATCAGTATCAGTTTTATGATCGTCATCATTACCATGGTCATCATATTTATCACTACCATTTTCACCATCATAATTATCATCATTCGCATTATCATTTTCTTTATCAGTATCATCATCATGACACTCGCCCTAACCAGTTAACGTCAACATCAACATGGTCATCATCAGCATCAGCAGCAGCATCGTCATCACTGCCACTACCATCATCATCATCCCTCCCTGCCTCCTCCTCCTGGAGGCCGTGCACGTCCAGCTGCAGCCGGGCGAGACTAGGCGCTGCGTCGCCCAAGCCCACCCGCCCGCCCAGCCGCCTCGTCGTTGTCGCCGCCGTTGTCGTCGTCGTCGTCGTCGTCGTCGTCGTCGTCGTCGTCAACGTCGTCATGGTGGTTGTCGTCGTTGTCGTCGTCGCCGTCGTGGTGGTGGCCATTCTGGTTCAATACTGGTTTTGAGGCGGCAAGCGCGCCTCAGCATCCCCTGTACCCTCCGCCTGTCCTTCCACGCCATGTCTTATTCTTCTCGTCGTGATGCTAGAGCTGACTCGCCAATCGCTGAGATAATGATCTAAAACAATTCTTAACGCTTCGTTTATCCCCACCAGCTTCGGGCTTGGCATCTGTCCCTTTTTCGGCTGCTTGCCCGCTGCGCGCGCCTAGCCTCGTTCCCGGCGGCTGCTTTTTAAGTCTTCGCTGGATCTTATTGACGGCGCGCGGCTCTCCCGCTTGCGCTCGCGAGCAAACAGTGTATCCCCACCAGCCCATCCAGAAACGACGCCCATGAGAGTTGACGGGGGGAGAGAGGACAAGACACGCATAGTCAAACAGCGAGGGGGGCTTGGGAGGCGCCGTGGCTATCTCGAGCCGTCTTGGAGCGGTGTTGGGGCCGCTTGGCGCATCTTGGGGGCCATCTTGAGCCAGCTTGGGCTATCTGAGCCATCTTGGAGGTCGTCTTTGGCTCTCTGAGGCCGCTCGGGGGCCTCTTGGGTGCCTCTCGGGTGCCTCTTGGAGCCCGCTTGGGGCCTCTTGGGGCCTCTTGGAGCGCTCTTGGAGCCCTCTTCGGGGGCCTCCTGGGAGCCCTGAAGCGCCTCTTGGGGCCATCTTGGAGGCGGTCGGTCAACAGAGGGGGGGGGGTCCTCGATTTCCCTCCCCCCCCCCCCCCCCTTCGGGGGGCACGATCCTCGTGAGGGGTGTCAAACATTGGCCCTCTCAGGGGCCGACAAAAAAGAAGCCTCCGACACCTCGCGACCCCTCCCGAAAAAAACTCAGGGAGGGGAGGGGGAGGGTTCCCTTCCCCGAAGGCAAGAGCCGTTGTGGAAGAGGAAAGAGACCCTCCTTAGACAACCTGTCGCGCAAAGGGTTGGTGAGATTCTTTCGGGAAGCAGATGCAACACATCGGCTGCGAGCTTTCTCGTGTTAGACAACAACTCCGAGTCTGCCAGAGGAAGCCTCGGATCGAGCTGGATGCTCTATGGCTGAACAATGCCGAAGGGACAACTTTGAAGCCTGAGGCCGTGTTTTTCGTTCCCATCCATATTCAGGTTGAAGCTCGTCCAATTTCCATGCCAGTGCAAAACCGTGTGCAGAGAGCTTCCAGGGGTTCTGGTGGAACATTTCAAGCAGGTGGGTGTTTTTATATACGCACCGTTCTTGATTGTGGGGGAGTTGTGCCCAAACTTGTGGACACGAGCCTATGAGCTCCGAGACCGGATTCCCCATCATCTGGAAAGGAAGGCTTCGGAGAATCTTACGGTAACCATTTCAAGCGTATGTTTGTGTCCTTCTGTGCGTTCTCTGAGCAGCTGCTGGAAAGCACTTCCCACTGCTAGCCATTGCGATGTCCAGGCTGCTAGTGGTTCACATGCCAGGACATTCACCCTGGATTACCTTGTGGAAGCGGCGCGATGTCAAAACTAGGTGAAAATGGCTGGCACAGTTCATGACATCCTAACTCCGGCTGTTGCCGTAGAAAAAACCATTCATCATAGTGGAAGCGATGGCAGATCTGGAGCTTCTTCAGGAAAAAAAGGCCACAGAACGCAAAGAACCTCTGACCCAACTCGCCCGTGGCCGACAGGCTTGCCGAGATTTGCCACATTGGGACAGGAGGATGCAGCTGTTCTCAGAGTTGACGAGGCTTCGTTGTCCGAGATCGATCAAGAGCAGAGCGAGAACGCACATCGAACTGATTAGGCCGATTGCTTCGGGCCGTCGTGACAGGATACGTAGTCGAGACAACGTTGTGGTCGAAACGCTCACCTGTTTGCTCGTTCATCTTGCACTATTCCGGAAGGTTTCTCAACGGAAGGTTTTGGATGATTCGCCGAACCCTTTCGTGCGGGAGAAGACGTGTGTGAATTTGGTTCAGCCGTCAATCAGTACCAAGTGGTGCATAGATAGGTTTGAATTTTCTTTGTCTCGCATCGGATGTATGATCAGCCTATGGCCCTCCATTGGTGGGCGGGAGTGTCGGTTCAGAGGCTTCTCATGCGGCAAATTCCATTGGATACCTTTGTGCTTCTTCGTCTGATGATCCCCGCCTGAAGTTGTCTTTCTCCTTGCGTTCTCCGCCCCTAGCCTCGGCTGTTTGGGCTCCCCGCTTGGCTTTGCTCTCTCGCTCTTTCGGCCCCCCGCTTGCCGGCCAGAGCCCCTGTGCCACCTGATGAATACAGGTCGGGTCATGGAGCCACCGCTTCATCCGTCCCAGTTTGGGACGACAGGGAACCGCTTTCTACTTTAAGCTCACCGAGACGGTCAGGAATCCAGCGTCGCCTTCAGCGTCGCCTTCTAGGACCGAATCAAGTAAAATTGTGGTATTGGTCGTCGTCGTCGTCGTTCAGGTCGTGTGCGTTGTCCTCGTCGTGGTCGCCGTGAAAGTTGTCGTCGTGGTGGTGGTGGTGGTGGTGATGGTCGTCCTCGTTCTGGTGGCGCTGGTCGTCGTCGTCGTGGTTCTCGTGTGTGTCGTCGTCTTCGCCGTGGCAGTCGTCGTGGAACTTGTCTACGCGGTGCTTGTCGTCGTCGCCTCCGCCACCAGTGTCGTCGTCGTATTTGTCCTCAGGGGGAGGAGGGGGGAGTTGGAGGGTTATAGGGATTGGAGGCAGGGAAGCTGAGATGAGTTGAGGAGGAGGACGATGCATGAGGAAGGACCAAGGAGGGGGGAGTGCGGTGAGAAGGGGAGAGAGCATGATAATGATGAAACACTGACGATGATCACGAGGATGAGGATGCTATGTATGATAATGGTGGTGGTGGTGATGGCGACGACGATGATGATGAGGATGATGATGAGGATGGGGAGGAGGAGGAGGAGGAGGAGGAGGAGGAGGAGGGCGAGGACGAGGAGGAGGAGCTGGGAATGCGCAGGGCAAAGCGAGGATACGTAGGCAGGGGGGAAGAACAAAAACGAACATGTTACGTGTCCGGGCGATGAGTGCACCATGAAGGCTTTCGGAGGGAGGAGGGAAGGAAGCGGATGATGCGGCGGGTGGTGATGAGTATGTTGAAGATGATGGTGTAAGTGGTGTTTGTGGTGGTGTTGATGGTATTGCAGATGGTGGTTGTGACGATGGTGGTGGTGATGGCGATGTGAATGTTGATTTTATGTTTGACGGTCATGGTGGTGCTGGTGACGAGTCATGTGCGATGGTGGTTGTGCTGATGATGACTCTGATTATGATGATGATGAGGAGGAGGAGGAGGAGGAGAAGGAGGAGGAGGAGGAGGAGTGGCTCCCCCTCCTCGGCTTCCCTCCTCTTCCCGCCTCTCGCCGACGCCCTCCCAACCCCCTCCCTCCTACAGCAACCTTTCTCATCCTTCCACCTCGCTCCCTTCCGTTTTCCCATAGTCCTCCATCTCTCCTCACTCCTTCTCTCCTCCCTCTGTGCTTCCGTCCTCCTTCCCTTTCCCTCGTCCGTACACCCGTCTCCTTCTTCCCTCCTTCGCTACGCCGCCTCTTCATCCGTCCTCCTCCTCCTCCTCCTCCTCCTCCTCCTCCTCCTCCTCCTCCTCCTCTTAGCGTTTTCCTCACCCCCCTCCAAATCCGCCTTCATCCATGTCCACTCCGTCATCCGTTCTCTCCCTCCTCCCTCCTCTCTGTTTGTTCCTTCTCCTCGGAAGTGGTGGGGGAGGAGGATGAGGAGCAGCAGCTGGAGGAGGAGGAGGAGGAGGAGGAGGAAGAGGAGGCGCTGCAGGGGTCGGGGAAGAATGAGGACCTGGGCTAGGAGGAGGAGGGGGAAGAGTTACGGGAAGGGGAGGAGGAGGACGAGGAGGATGACTGCCAAGTACACTGAAAGCTGTCAGGGTACCTGAGCTCATTTTTACGGACGAGACGACCATCATAGTTCCTAGTTAGGGCTATTGCAATTCACCACAACCCACTGCCCAAAGTAGCTTGTCCGTGCTGGACAGATATTTCGCAAGGACTCTTGCAGGTCTCTTCCTTGAGGTTGCGAGTATGGTGAGCACCAATTCTCTGAACCAGCGGTAACTGGGGATCTTTGTGCCTGGGGGGTCCATTGATGCGGCCATCAACCTGGCACGTCCGCCACGGTTCCTGGACGATCCCCGACTTGGTCTCGGCCATGCTTTGAGGGAGCAGCCGGATGGATTGCCCTGGTGCGCGGGATAGGGTGTGCGCACATCACGGTGATTAGTTTGGAAGTGTGATTCGCCCGTTCCAGAAGCTTCTGGGGGGGGCACAAGCACGGGCTGGCTCTATGAACCACCTGGGTTTCAACATTTTGCTGCACATCCAGACCCCAAGAAGGTACGCATTCTGTTCAAGAATGGCAGAGATCAACCAGTCGGTGGCGCCGGCGTTGCGTACTGTTGCGCGCACGGCGCTAAACTGTGTGGTTCTGGTCGTTCGCAAAAGCTGATTACGATAACTTGAGCAGCAGGAGCAGGACGAGGAGGAACAGGAGGAATAAGAGGAGGAGGGGCTGGAGGATGAGCATGGCGACGACGATGATGATGCTGATGATGATGATGATGGTGATGATGATGATAACCACGACGATGGCGACGACGACGACGAGGATGATGATGCGGATGATGACAGGAGGGTTCGGATGATGAAAATGATGAAGATGGTGATGGTGATGATGGTCGTGGTGCGAATGATTATGATGATACTCTTGATGATGAAGATGATGATGACGATGGTGATGATGCAGATGATGATGGTGGTGATGATGCTGACGACGACGATGATGGTGAACATGAGGCTGAGGATCAGGACGAGAATGATGAGGATCACGATGATGATTACGATGATGCTGTTGAGGATGAATGTTGTGATGATGATGGTAGTGGTGATGGTGCTGATTCTGACCGCGATGATGATGATGATGATGATGATGATGATGATGATGATGATGATGATGATGATGATGATGCTGATGCTGATGCTGATGCTGATGCTGTTGCTGCTGCTGATGATGACGAAGAGAAAAAGGAGGAGGAGGAAGATGGTGATTAGGAGAATTACAAGGAGGAGCTGTTGACGTAGGAGGATGAGCAGCAGGGGGATGGTTAGCGTCGTAGGTGAGTTCCAGCAGGCGTCTGGAACAGTGGGCATTCTGCGGCAACCAGTTCCACCTGCCCCCGCTGGCGTCGGAGATGAAGCCGACGGGCTGGGTCATGGACGCGCCGCCTTCTCAGGATGCAGGGAGGAGAAGGAAGAGGAGGAGGACGAGGAGGATGAGGAGAAGGTGATGATGATGCTGACGATGATGGTGATGGTGATGATGATGATGATGATGATGATGATGATGATGATGATGACGATGATGATCATGATGATGGGGAAATAATGATGGTCATGCTGATGGTGGTGATGATGATGATCATGGTCATGACAATGACATTGGTGTTATGATGATGATGATGATGATGATGTTTATGGTGGTGCTGATGATGTTGATGATGGTTATGCTGCTAATGATGTTCATGCGGGTGCTGATGCTGATAACGATGACCATGTTTATGTAGGTTTGTGATGGTGATGATGCTGATGATGATGGTGATGGCGATGATGCTGATGATGAAGATGGTGGTGATGATGACGACGAATATTATGATGCGGATGATGATGGTGATGATGCTGATGGTAATGATGATGACGATTATGCGGCTGATGATGATGGTGATATTGTTGGTGATGGTGTCGATGATGATGAGGATGATACTGATGATGAGTACGATGATGACGATACTAATGATGATGATGATGATGATGATGATGATGATGATGATGATGATGATGGTGATGGTGATGGTGATGATGATGATGATGACGATTATGATGCTGATGATGATGCTGATGACGAGGACGATGATGACGATGCTGATAATGATGGTGAAGATGATGAGGATAATGATGATGCGGAATCTGATGATGATGGTGATGCTGATGATACTGCTGATGATGATGAGGGTGAATAGTTGACGTTGGTGATGATGGTCATGATGATGAGGAGAAGGAGAAGGAGGAGGGATGGGTTGGGGGGGGCGAGTCGGAGGCGGAGGGGTTGAGAGAGAGAGGGGGGGAGGCAGGAACGGCTTGCTTAAGGCAGGGTCCAGCGAGTTCTGTGCAACACAGCAGTGCCTTTGGAGGACCGGTACATGATGGGTAATGGTTGGGTGGATCAGTTGGCCAAGCTGGCAACCCAGAGGGATACGATCAGGAGTTTCTGCTTAACTAGCGTGTCGCTCCACCAGTTCTGGCACACCTCGCTTCGGAGCGACATGATAACCACATTTCAGTCCCCGGGCACCGACGTTCGGAGCTTTACCCAGCCCCCCGCCTCGCTATGCGGAGCGACACGCTATCAGTCCCCAGGCATGCCGTGTCGCAGGGGCCGTCGCCGCGACGCGCTAAGCAAACGATCCTGACCGTAGGCTTTCGTCCATTGAATGTGCCCATTCAACAAAGCCGTAACTTCGTGTAACGCCGTAGCCGTCGCAATGGTCAGCATCCTGAAATTATGGCCCTCCACCCGTGATCTCTGTGGGAGAATCAGCTGAGTTTCACTACCCTTGGTCTCCATCAAAGAGTGGCGGCACCACGATCGGGCCTGTGATGGTGATCATTATAGATGTCCCTCTCTCTCTCTCTCTTGCCACAGAGCGGGGGGCACTTTGTTGGCCACGGCTCAGTGGCTTGCCTTACCCCCTTCCTGGCAATAGGTGGTCCAGAATGCTTTTGCACCAGAGCTTGACCACAGCATGTGGGTGGTTACAACTGTTGCCACAGGCGCCCAGGCATTGTGTTTTGCATGCTATGTGGGTTTGCGCCCCCTCCCGAAGAGCGACCCTCGAAAGCTGAAGAAAGGAGGAGCTTCCAGGGTGCAAAACGAATGCACTTGTCTGCACTCCCAGGCCCCTGGGAGCAGGAGCTGCAGTAGCAGCAGCCACAGTACAAGCGGCAGCGGCAGCAGCGCTGCAGCCGTTGCCGCTTCATCCATCGCCGCCTGCTCTCTCCGGGCCGCCCTGGAGGATAACCCGCCGAGCGGGTCCATGCACCCAGAGGTTTTGGAGGGAGGGAGGGAGGAGGGAGGACGGAGGGAGGATGGAGCACGCATGGAGGAGGAGGGAGGACGGAGGACGGAGGAATGAGGAGGGAGGGAGAAATGGGGAGGAGGAGGTCGGGGGGAGGAGGGGGAGGAGGAGGAGGAGGGAGGAGGAGGAGGAGGAGGAGGAGGAGGAGGAGGAGGAAGAGGGGGAGGAGGAGGAGGAGGAGGAGGAGGAGGAGGAGGAGGAGGAGGAGGGGGGGTTCCCGCTAAATCTGGTGGATTCTACTTGTTCGCACCCGCAGCGGCTCCCACGCGAGGCGTCCTCGGACTCTTGTGTCTCGGGGGCGATGATGATGCTGACGATGCAAACTATGTTGCTTTGGATAACAATGCTGATTATGCTGAACTTAGGGGGTAATGATGATAGTGCTGATGACGAAGACGATGACGATGGCGATGGCGATGACGGTGACGACGACGATGCTGTTGATGGTGCTGATGATGCTGCTGATGATGATGCTTTTGATGATGCTGAGGATCACGATAATGATGACGACGATACTGATGATGCCGGTGATACTGAGGATGATGATCATGAGTTTCATGGTGATGGTGCTGCTGATGAGGATGATGATGACGCTACTGGTGATGCTGCTGCTGATGCTGATGCGGATGCTCGTGATTATGATTATGGCATTGTTGTTGACGACGACGGCTTCTATGCTGCTGATGATGACGGCGACGATGTTGATAATGACGATAATTCTCTTCATTCTGATTAGGACGATGATGGTGGGGCTGATGGTGATGATGATGATGCTGTTGATGATGACGATGATGCCGATGATGCTGATGACGATAATGAAGACGATACTGATGATTCGGCTGATGACGATGATGTTGCTGCTGGTGGTTATGATGATGATGATGATAACGATGATGATGATGATGATGATGATGATGATGATGATGATGATGATGATGATGATGATGATGATGATGATGATGATGATGATGATGATGATGATGATTGTGAAGGTCTGACGGCCAGTGCCGCCGACCCTGAAAGACATCGACGACGACCAGGAGGGGGAGGAGGAGGAGGAGGAGCAAGAGGAAGAGGAGGAGGCGGAGATAAGGAGGAGGACCCGAGGGAGGGATGCGCCCCCCCCCCCCCCCCAGGATCCGGATTCTTCCCCACCTGGGGAGGAGGACCCGAGGAGGACCGGCGTGCCGGAGAAGGACCGGCGTGGGAGAGGAGGACCCCCAGAGGCGATGCGAATCTGACCCCCCCCCTCCCCTGGACCCCCCCCCCCGCCGGGGAAGGGACAAAGGAAAGGGGCTTCCCTTTGACGTAATGAGGACGTGGATGGAATTCCCTCCTGCTGCGAACCCGTTCCCCGAACGAGGAAGGGTGCTCTCTCTCTCTCTCTCTCTCTCGCCCACGGCGGGAGCGGAGGATGAGAAGGAGGGAACGAAAGAAGGTTCCCCGTCGACGGGGTCGGCGGATTTTGATGATGGCAATGGTGATGATGATGATGGTGGTGATGATGATGACGGTGATGATGATGATGAGGATGATGATGATGGTGGTGATGATGATGATGATGACGAAGGTGATGCTGGTGATGATGATGAGGAAGATGATGATGGTGTTGCTGCTGCTGGTTATGCGGATGGCAAGTATGATGATAATGGTGATGATGATGCAGTTGTTGGTGATGATGAGGATCAGGATGTTGCTGCTGCTGCAGGACATGATGATGATGCTGATTTTGATGACAATGCTGATGATGCGGATGCTGATGCGGAGGCTGGTGCTGGTGCTGGCGACGACGAGGAGGAGGAGGAGAAGGAGGAGGAGGAACATGAGGGGAGGAGAGGGATAGCTGCAGGAGGAGTGATGGAAGGCGTTCTCGAGAAGCGGCATGTGGGGGTGGATCCAGGGTGTGCTCCTGGGGGGCCACTGGTGGGCTCGAGGGGGTTCTTTGGTGGGTTCTTTGGGGGGTCGGAGGGGGGGGGGGAGGCAGAGGGGGTTAAGGCAAGTCAGGTGCGCTCGCGTCAACATCTGACATCCTACCCCTCCCTGCCATCCCTTACCATGGCGCTGATTTTCTCTATCCGCGGACGCGTGTCGTAGCGGACCTGTGGCTCCGCGCGCGTGTGCGTAGTGGGTGGTGGTGCGCGTGCGTGCGTGCGTGTGTGCGTGGTTGTGGTTGTTGTGGTGGTGGTGTGTATGTGTGTGTGTGCGTGTGTGCGCGTGTGCTGTGGTGTGACGTGGTGTGGCGTCTTGGTGGTTTGGTGGTGGGCCAGGTGCGTACGTGCGTGATGGCGGTGGTGGTGGTGGCGGTGGTGGTGTGTGTGTGTGTGTGTCTGTGTGTGTGTGTGTGTGTGTGTGTGTGGTGTGTGCGTGCGTGCGTGCGTGCGTGCGTGCGTGCGTGCGTGCGTGCGTGCGTGCGTGCGTGCGTGCGTGCGTGCGTGCGTGCGTGCGTGCGTGCGTGCGTGCGTGCGTGCGTGCGTGCGTGCGTGCGTGCGTGCGTGCGTGCGTGCGTGCGTGCGTGCGTGCGTGCGTGCGTGCGTGCGTGCGTGCGTGCGTGCGTGCGTGCGTGCGTGTGTGTGTGTGCGCGCGTGTGATTTGGTGTGACGCGGTGTAGCGTGGTGGTGGTGGGTGGGGTAGTGCGGTGGTGGTGGCGGTGCGCGGTGGTGATGCGCGTGCGTGCGTGCGTGCGTTGGTGGGTGGAAGTGGCGGTGGGTGTGCGTGCGGCGGGGCGGGGCGTGGTGCGGCGCGGTGGTGGCGGGCGGATGGGCGCGCGAGAAAGAGGCCCGCGCTGGGGCGAGAACGCCATCCTGAACGACGGAGGCAAAACACCGATCCGAAAATGAGGCCCACGCTGCAGCGGGAACACGATTCGGAACGATTCGGGAGCAGAAATGAGGCCGGCGCCTCAGCGAGAGCAGCATTTCGAAAAAAACGCAGGCGAAAACCCAACTCCCGGGAATCCTGTGTGTAAAAAACAGTACGCGGGAGGGGGGTCGGCTACTTTCAAGCCGCCTTCGGGGGAAGAGGGAGAGTAGTATTCATATTGAGTAATTGTGGACGCGACCGCCCCGCCCCCAGGGTGGCGTCTGGAGGGCCACCCTCCCGTACGAGACCGCCGTCTCCGCCGTGGAGGGCCACTGGATGGCCGCCAAACTCGTCGCGGCGGTTGCCGCGTGAGGCGGAACCTGCCAGAGGCCCCTCTCCCTGAGGGCTCGACTAGTGTGGGCCAGGCCAGATACATGCGGGCTGCTGAAGCAAGTGATGCCAGAGAAGGAACGGCGCCCCTTTTTAGCACCAAGAGACCCTGGGGGCTCGAGGAGGTCTGGAGGAACAACCCCCGAATGACCAAACGAACAGCGAGCACCATCCGCACCCAAAGCGCCCCTTCTTTCAGCGTCTTGGCTGTAAGTTCTGAGGTTGGTAGCCACCCCCACGCCCTGCAAGGCCGATCGGCGAACTGCCCGTGCTCGGTTCTCGGGAGGGCGTTGCGGTCGCAACGTTTCCGGACCTGCGTCCGCCTGGGTCCTTTCCCCAGTCGTTTTCACGATAGTGGGTTTTGCTAAAAAGGGTTTTGCGTCCACCCCCGGGTAGGCCGAGGTACGCCTGCGCAAAACTAACGCATATCCAGGCAAGCTTCGGGGCACGTCCAGGGATATGTCTAAGGCAGGCCTGGGGCAAATTATGGAAGCTCCATGGCGAGTCAAGCGGCAGCAGAAATCGTGACCCATTGCTCATTGGAAGCAGGTTTTTTGGGCTTCCCAGATTCCAGTCCGTTTTGGGCGCCGTCTTATTCCAAGAATCGAGCGGGTTTCCCTCTGCCGCCCTCTTCAGGGAGCGGGCGGAAACCCGGTCTATGCTCAAACCTCTGCCCCCCCCCTTCTTCCGAGCGATGGGTACGGTGGGGAACTTTTGGTCAGCGTGTCGCTCCTCCAGTTCTGGCCCTCCGCGCTTCGGCGCGACGCGTTGTCCACGTTCCGGTCCCCGAGCGTCCGTGTCCCGCGCTGTCCCCAGCCTCCCGCCCCGCGGGGCGGAGCGACGCGCTATCCGCTTGCAGTACAGCGTGACGCCGGGGCTGCCGCCGCGACACGCCAAGCAACTGCTCCCGACCGTAAGCCCTCAGCGACCCGTCGGCATCGCTGCGCCGCCCAGGGGCGGTTCACGGCAGGGCGGCGCCGGACGGTCTCCCCCTCCGGGCGCCGTCGCCGAGCGGCCCACGCCGTCGGCGCTCTTTTTCGGGGCGGCCTTCCTGGCCTGCCGCACTCTGGACACGTAGCTGTCTCCGCGCGGCCCTCGGCGGGAGCAGGGCGAGCCTGGTCTGCCCGGGTCCATCCCGGGCATGGGCGCTCTCCCGTGCGGCTCGGCGACCGTGCTCCACGCCGCCCCCTCGGTCCGGGGGAGCGAGCAGCAGAACAGTCCGACTCGGCCTCGCCGCCCCCCCTCGCTCTTCCGCCCTCCCCTCGCCCCCACTCGCCCCTCGTGCCCTTTCATTCGGCTGGACCGTTCGCCGGAGTTACCTTGGGTGCGGGCCCACTAGGCCCCCCTGATCGTCGAATGCGATGCGATAGCAGGCAGCGGCCTGCGCGCTCGGTTTTGGCCCCCTCGCGCTCCCTCAAAGCCGCGCGCCGATTCTTCCCCCCTCCCTCCTCCGACTCGTTGCCACATCGTGGGTATCAGCGGATTGCCTCCCTCGTCCCTCGCCTCCCTCCGCTGCACCCGACCAGCTACCGTGGATAATTTCAGCACAGACACCGACCGATCGGCGCCATCAGCTAAGCCCTGGATGCGTCTCGAGGGCACCGTCTTTGGGTTCACTAACTTTGCGGTGATGGAGCGCACCCATCAGAAATCCCGAGAAAAAAATCAACGTGCATGGACTCCAGATTTCGTGCACGAAGTTCAAAAATCTGGACTGGACCCTGGGCGTTTTCTTGGAGCTTGTGTTCTTCGTAGAGTGTTCGTATATCTGGACCTGGATTACTGTATAAGAGAACGCTTCGAGTGGCATCGATTTTCTTAGCGTAGATGCTTCTAATTCTGAGCTGGGGTGTAGTGTATCAACCACTCGACCGAATTGGTCACCTGCAGACCTGCAAACATCTCAAGTGGCCACGTGCGTGGGTTGGAGGTTGTCTGATCTCCAGGTCCCTCCTTGCTGCGAGTCCTCTTCTTCCTGTCCCCTCTTCCCTCCTCTCCTTTATCCTTTGCTAGTTTTCCTGCTCCGCAAACGCACTACGACATTGTTGGATGGATTCGTGGTATTTTCCGCATGTACTTTCTGTATGTCGATCTGATTGCCCACCGAGTAGCCGGGCCATTTGTTGATTGTTTGTTTGGGCCCACAATCGTTATCTGCTAAATGCGTGGTCTGGTTTTTAGTCTTTCTGGGTACTGTACTTTGAGTTTTCTCCTCGTTCCTCTCCTTCCCTTGCACCTAATCAACTTATCGCTCTTCCTGTTTCTGCCGGAACCGAGGTCGTAAGCAGTTGTCAATGCTACCGCCGCTTTTATTAAGACAGCCTCGCTTCCAGGTGGAAGGTGAACACACTGAGGAGCAACAAGTAGATTTCACGGGCGGAAAATGCGCGGAGGAGGCAACACAAGGATACTGAAGAGCAGGATGAGAGGAGGAGGAGGAGGAGGGGAAGGAGGGGGGAGCAAGAGGACGGACGATGATGATGATGAGGATGATGATGATGATAATGATGATGCTGATGATGATGATGCTGATGATGATGGTGATGCTACTGATGATGATGATGATGATGATGATGATGATGATGATGATGATGATGATGATAATGCTGATGCTAATGCTAATGCTGATGATTATGATGATGATTCGGAGGTTTGGTGGGTGAGGTTGAAGTGGAACGGAGAGCCCCCCACCGGGAAATCCGTTTCGGTTTCGTGTTCGTGCGTGCCGTGCGTGCGGGCGAGGCGAAACTGCGTGGGCGGGCGAGAGGAAAGTCTCATGTGGCTGAGGCGTGGCCAGACCGAATGCTTCCCCCCTCCGGCAAACGGGGCCGCGCGGTGTCCCGCCGCGCCGCCGGTGTCCCGCCGGGGTCCCGCTGGTCTCCCGGTAGGTCTCCTGTGGCTGAGGCGCGGCCGGATCAAATGTTTCCCGACCAGCAAACGGGGCCGCGCGATTTTCCGCCGGTGTCCCGCCGGTGTCCCGGGGGTGTCCCGGTGTCCCGCCGGTGCGAAAACGATAGTGAGACCGATAGTGAGATCGATTGTGAGATCGATTGTGAGATCGATAGTGCGATCCATAATGAGATCGATCGAGTGAGATCGATGGTGAGATCGATTGTGGGATCGATAGTGAGAGCGATCGTGGGGTCTATGGTGATATCGATTGAGTAAGATCGATAGTGAGATCGATCGAGTGAGATACATAGAGAGATCGATTGTGAGATCGATAGTGAGATCGATGGAGTGATATCGGTAGTGAAATCGATAGCGAGATCGATGGAGTGATATCGATAGTGAGATCCCAGCTCCTCCCTCGGAGCGTTTCCCCGGGGGGAGCCCGCTTGCCCAGTTCCTGACTGCGTGGTCGTGAACTTGCCCGCGTATAAGGGCCCCGCTTGCTTCCACAATCTCCCAGAGACCTGGGTACCGGTCCCCTGCGCAGAGGTGCGGCACAGAGGTGCGCACAGGTGCAGTCGTTGACTCGCGCCGGCATACCCTTGCGCCTGGCATGGGCGCTCACCATCCTAAGTCGCAGGGCATCACGACGCACGAGGGCTGCATCGTGTCCTTTGCTGGATGTCGAGGACCCAACCCGGTGGGCAAGCTCGGGATGGCCTTCGTGGCGTGGACCCGTGTCACGAACTGGGAGTCTATGGCCTTTCACAAGCTCCCACCCTTGACGGACTTTCTGTCCGCGCGCCTGACGAAGGACTTCTTCGCCAGGGCAGAGTTCGAGAGCAAGGCAAACGCCATGTTTGCCAGACTGCTCGAGCGGAGAGGCGCTTCTCTTGAAACGCTGCTGGCTGAACACGAGCAACACTTGCGGACCACCACGCTCGCAAAGGAAGGGCGCGAACCTAATGACGCTGAGCTGGCGGATCTGCGGCCGATGCTGTCCGCGGTGGGCGTGGCGCCTATCAGTGACAGCGTCTCCCGGTACTGCGAGGAGCAATCGGGCCGCAAGGCCACCGGCCTGTGGAGTATCGTGGCCTCGTTCCGCGCACAGAAACCGAAGAAGGAACACCTGGGCCAGGCTTTGCCAGCCCGCGTGCAGAGCGGGTCCGGCGGTAAGACCTTGTCGACACAAACGGGTAGTCCGGGACCCGCGGCTTCGGAGGCGGAGGCCGCGGCTGAGGCCTCTGCGGCGGCGACCATGATCGATATGGGCTTCAACGAGGTTGACATCACCCGTGCGTTGGAGCAGACGTCGTTCCAGTTCCGGCAAGCGTTGGTGCTCCTGCTCAACGGCCTGGACACGCAGCGCACAAACTACGACGCACTCGAACCATTCCGCCGCCAAGACGGTCTGGACTCTGGATTGCGAAGTGTTGGGGAGTGGCAAAGTCCTGACGCAGTACTCGCAGCGCGCGCGCAATGACTTGCAGTTCGACGCGCAGGTCTGGGACCTGGGGCAGTATGCGGGCCGAACCACGGGTGCGTGCTTCTGGCTACGCCTCGCAGCGGGCCTGGCCGAAGGCGGGCCGGACGTTTCGGCCCAGGCTTTGCCAGGCAACACTCCAGCCCCTCAAGCGGCAGGCCAACTGACAGCACAGGGTGTGCAGCAGTGTGTCGACGCTGGCGTGCGTCACTCGCCTTTGGGCGTGCTGGCGGAAGCTCTCGGGACCTGGTTCTGCGGCGGCGAAGCCGCCGTGCTGCTCAGAGCCGACATGAACATAATATACCCGGCCTTTGCTGGCCTGGATGTCCGGGGCCCCGTGCGCACCGAGGCGCTGCGCTTTCGCTGGGTGCAGAAGTTGGCAACTAAAGAGTACGCGGGCGAGTTGGTCGTGATGTCGGCCGCCTTGGAGTTGGGCGTCTGCATCGCTGTCATCCCTTTTACTCCACCGACGGCGCTGTCGCAGTGGGCGATCCCGTCTTATGGGCCAGAGAACGCCACCGTCGTTGTTCACATGGGCAACAATGATTTGCATTATGTTTATCTGTCGCGGCAATCGTGATGGCGCCGGGCGCCCGCACCAGACTTTGCCGCCGGCCTGCCCCCGCCGCCTGTACGTTCGGATGCTCGACCGCGCGGGGCAGGAAAAGCAGCAAGCGTGCGCCATCCCCAAAAGGCTCCCGAGAGGCACCCAAGAGGCCCCCAAGAGCCCCCCAAGAGCCCCCCAAGAGGTCCAAAAGACGTGCCCGAACGGCACCCCAAGCCCTTGCAAAATGAACGGAATAGTTTTTCATTCGTTCCCGGAGGGGGGGGGGGGACTGGCACCAAGGCGCCCAAAGGCGAAGGGCGACGTAAACAACCCGAAACCAAGGCTCCCGAGAGCGAGCGGCAATGCAACGCTCTCCGCTGGCATCGTCAGAACAAAAATCACCACTGTTGCTCATTGCTGGCCCCCTCCCCCCAACCTCCTTACCACGCGCAGGGTGGTCGTATAGGTCAGATGGTGGTGATGATGATGATGGTGATGGTGATGCTGATGATAAGTGCGATGCTCATGATAATGGGAGGTGATGATGATGGTGATGCGGATGCTGATAATGACGATGGAAATGCTGATGCTGATGATACTGGTGGTACTGATGGCCACGGCGACGCTGATCATGATGTTGATAATGATGATGACGCATATTTTAACGATGGTGACGCTAATGATGATGATGTTGACGATTGTAGTGAAGATTCGGATGGTTATGATGATGGTGATGATGATCATGGTGATCGTGATGCTGGTGGCGGTTGTGGTGCTCATGGAAATGGCGATGATGGTGATGCTCAAGATGACGATGATAATGATGTTGATGATACGGTGATACTGATACCCACGACGACGATGATGATGTTGGTTCTGATGATGATGCTGATGCTGGTGATGCTGATGATAATGACGATGGCGGCGGGGACGATGAGGATGCTGATTCTGGTGACGATTGTGGTGGTGATGATGATGACGATGGTAATGGCGATGATGACGGTGATGGTGGAAACGAGGGTGTTGATTGTGATGATGATGGAGGTGGTGGTGGTGATGGCGGCGATGGCGATGGAACTGATGATGGTGATGATGATAATGATGCTGATAGTGGAGATGGTGATGATTCTGACGAAGATGTAAATGATTATGATGGCAATGATGATGATGACGGCGATGCTGATGATGATGATGATGATGATGGTGCTGATAGTTATAATGTAGATGTTGCTGATGACGGCGGGGACAATCATGATGATAGTGATGATGGTAGTTGTGGTGGTGACAATGATGACGATGATGAGTGTGATGGTGTTGGTAATGATGATGGTGATGATGATGAAAAGGAGGAGGAGGAGGTTGGGGATGAATACGACGATGGGGAGGGGACGGGGGCCGCGGGAGGATGAGGAGGAGGCAGGAGAGGAAAAGGAGGAGGAGGAGAAGGAGGCGGCGGTGGATGAGAAGCACGATGTTGGTGATGACGGTGTTGATGATGATGGTCACGAGGATGGTTATCAGGATGATGATGAGTATGGTGCTGATGGTGCTGATGATGATGCTGGTGGTGATGACGATGATGCTGCTCATGATGATGGTGTTTGTGCTTATTGTTACGATGATAACGGTTTTGGTGGCGGTGACGGCGATGGTGATGGTGCGGGTGATGACGGTGACGTTGGTGACGATGTGTTGCTGATGATGGTTTATGATGCTGACGATGACGATGATGGCAATATTGCCGAAACGGAGCAGGCGGAAAAAAAGGAGACACACAAGGACGATAAGTAATCAGGATAGGAGAAGCAACACAAGGGATGGAGGAGGGGGGGAGGAGGAGACGGAGGAGGAGGAGGAGAAGGAGGAGGAGTGGAGGAGGAGAAGGAGGAGGACGATGAGGAGGACGAGGACGATGATGAGGAACACGAGGTAGACGAGGAGTACGACGGGGGTGTTCGGATGTCCCCGAGGAGGCAGGCCGGCGCTTCCGCGGCCATGTCGGCTCCGAGACGTCTGAAGGCCCTGGAAGCTGGACGCCCGCTCTTGCTGCTTCCGCCCGCAGCTCAGGCTCGCCGTGCTCTGCTGCTGCTGCTGCTGCTGCTTCCGCCCTTCCTCCTGCTCCTCCTTCCTCCTCTACTTCTTCTTCTTCCTCGTCCTCCTCCTCCTCCCCCGGCCCCTCCTCCCCAAAAGTGCTCAACATGAGTACTGATCTCACTTCTCCCCTAACCCTGTCCGGAAGATGTCCCGCCCTCTCCGCGCCATTGTTTCTAACACAGGGTTTCAAACATTGGTCTTTATTTTCTCCCCCAACCATCCTGTGGTGTTGGGTCCTAGTTTTTGTTGGAAGAGACAGCGCCCCGCGTCCTTCCTCCTCCTTCTCCTCCTGCTCCCTCCTCCCGTCCCTGCCTCTGCCCTCCGCCTGTCTCTGTTCCGGCAGGCCCCTCACACGCTTCGTGTCCCCATAGGGAGTTCCACTGAAAGCCCCAGCGGCAGGGTCCACAAGGCGCACCCGCACCCGATTCGGCACGCCCACCACACGTGTTCCACCGAAGACCCCAGCGGCAGGGTCCGCATGGCGTACCCGCACCCGATTCGGCACACCCGTCACACGTACGTTTCGTGGCTCCATAGGGAGCTCCACCGAAGGCCACAGCGGCAGGGTCCACAGGGTCCGCATGGCGTACCCGCACCCATTCGGCACACCGATTCACAAGTTTCTGGCCCCCACGGGCGCTCCACCGAAGGCCCCAGCGGCAGAGTCCGCATGGCGTACCCGCGAGCGAATTCGCCAAACCCCTCACATGTTTCGTGGCGCCAGGCGGGCAGGAAGGCAACGCACAACGGAAGCAAAGGTATTGGCACGACAACGGTTGCGCGTAGGGTTCGTTCCAACGAAAGCATCCCCCCGCCAGCCCGTTACCCGATGCTCCTTTCTTGCTAACGCCTCAGTGGTTATGCTGGCTCCCTCATTCATTTCACCTGCCTCGTGATGCTCGCAGCTTCAGGTGGCTGGGCCCTTCTCCAGGATGGCATTTCAATCGGAACGTTTTGTTTTCGGTGTTTCATGTTGGTGGTCTTGCTGCAGCGTTGGCCTCATCTCAGCCGTCGTTCAGCATGACGCTCTCGCCACAGCGTGGGCCACATTTCTGGATCCGCATGCTTCCTCGTCGTTGTCGCCTCCTTCCTGTCCCCTCCTCCGCCTTCCTCTTGGCCTCCTGCTCCTCCCGTTCCTTTTGCTTCTTCTTCCGCAGTTCCTCCTCGCCCTCCTCCCTCCTCATCCTTCTTACTCCCGCTCATTCTCCTGATCATTCGCCATCTCCTCCAACGCACATAGCCTCCATCTTCAGACTGCGCACAACACGACGGCGCTTAGACACCCGTCCGCGGATAAAGAACACATCAGATGGCGCGAACGCACCTAGCTTATCCTGCCCCTCCTTTCCTTTCATTTTTCTTCCTCACCTCCTCCATCATCATCTCCGATCATCTCCCCCTCCTCGCCCTTCCTCTTTGTCCTCCTCGTCCTCTCCTTTCTCCGGTATTCTCCCTTCCTCGTCCCCACCCCATCTTCCTCGTCCTCCTCCTCCTCCTTCTCCTCCTCTTACCTCTTCCCTCTTCCATCTTCCCTCTTTCCTCTCTTATCCTTCTCTTCCCTTCCTTCCCTTTCCTCCTTTCTCTCTTCCACGATATCAAAGTATGTCTACAGTGTTCGAAGTGCTTGCACTAAGGAATACTGGGTACAAGGTTGTCATGCTTAAAGACAGAAAATTACGCGAATGGCATTTACGTGCGCAGCCGGGTGACAAAGCAACAACCAGTGGTGCAATTCCGAATTATCGGGCATACGTATTGAAGTAACAAATCTTTGTATGGCATCGCATACACAATAATTAACGCTGCGGATTTTTTCTCGTGAGCTGGCCTCTTTAAGAGCGTAGGTATATGCCGAAACACACCGCATTGTGTTCTCCCTCTCCCTCCTCTGCTCCCCCTTCCTCTCTCGCTCTCTCTTTGTGTCTCGCGCGCTCGCTCGCTCACCCCCTCCATCACATGTTGGATATATCAATCTTTTCTGGGCATCGTGGAGCCAACGTGCTTCCGACGCTCTAGCGCCACCGCCGTGCCCTTATAGTCTTATAGGGCCGTCCTCCGGGACGATCGTCGGCGTCCTGTCCTGTCCCTTCTCCTTCCTATCTTGTCATTCCTCCCTTTTCATTATTTTTTCCTCCTTCCTTCTCCTCCCCCCCTCCCCTCTCTCCCTAATCCCATTTTCGACTTCATATCCCCTGCTCCTCCCTCTTCCATCCTCACTCGTCCCTCCACCCTGCTTCTAGCTTCGAGCTGGTGGAATTGGGTCCGTGCTGGAGCTGCCATCTCCACTCTGTTGCTCCTCCTTCTCGTCCTCCTCCACACTCTCCGAATGAGCCCGCCGAGCGGGAACCACTGCGAGACCCCTTTCGGGAAACTTGCCCACCAACCTGGTATTCTTTGGGTCCTGGGGGCTTCCTGGGAGCCCTCTTGGGGCCTCTTCGGAGCTGGAGCTCGGGGGGGGGCTTCTTGAGGTTTCTGGACGCCTCCTGGAGTCCCTGTTGGGCTCCTCTTGGGGCCGTCTTTGAGGCATCTTGGGCCCCTCTTGGGGGCCTTCGGGGCCGTCTGGAGGCCTTACTGGGCCGTCTGGCTCTGAAGGACCTCCTGGAGGCTTCCTCGGCCGTCTTGGACGCCCTGAGGCCGAAGCGCCGAAATCTTTAGTACCATGCGCGAACCGTATGGTTTTCATCGATTTTGCCCCTGGAGGCCCCTGGGGAGTCCTCGCAGAGCCGTCTTGGGGGCCTCCAGGGCCATATGATTTTGCCCCTGGATGCCCCTGGGGAGTCCTCGCAGAGCCGTCCTCATGCCACCGTGGGCCCTCTTGGGGCCCTTTGGGGCTGTCGTGTTGGGGCCGGCTTGAGGCCCTCGTAAGGCTCTCTTGGCCGTGAGAGGCGTCCGGGGCCGTCCGGTCGAGCCGGTGGGGCCCTGCGAGCCCTCCCCCGTTGCTGGAAGGCCCTTGGTGCCCACTTCGGGCCAGTGAGGGCCATCTTAGGCCTAATAATAGCAGGGGATCGACTGCATGATCGTTTTGTTCGGCGGATCTGCGGAAAGTGCAGAGAATGCTCCCTCGATCTACGGAGCATTCTAGGTTTCTTTTTGTAGATTCGACGGGGAATCAATTTTGGGATAAATCGGTTATGTTGTCGATCCCCTACTCCAACCTTGGGCCTTGAAAGGCAGAGTGCGCTGAAATTCTGCAAGAGCTCGCATCGTTGGTCAAACGAGTTGTGTGTGTGTGTGTTTTCCGTGTCTTCTGTGGTGCTTCGCATTCATAACCCATTCGTTTTGTGGAGGACGCAGACGGGGTTAGTGTTGGTGCACCTCTGAGTCTCTTGTAGCTTCTTGGAGCCGTCTGGGAGCCCTCTTGGGGTTCCTCTGTCGGGCTCTTGGGGCTATCTTGAATGAGTACTCTTGGGACTTTGGGCCGTCTTTGGGGTTTCATTCGTTTGGCTTCGTGGCCTCTTAGGAGGCTTTGTCAATTATCTACAGCGATATTAGATGCCCACTGGATGTTATTGAAAGCTATCGTGCGACCTTCTGATGCCAACGCGGAGGCATCCTGGGGCCTAGGTAGGCAACGCTGGGCCTGTTTTGGAGGACGGCATTTCCTGCACAGAGGGCTGCCGCGAATGGATCCCCGCTCTTGCCACGTTCTCCTCGCTAGTTGGGGCCCCTGGTTTCTGCGGCGTGGCCCCAGTAGCGTGCGTGCTGTTAAGCTCACGACAGTAACATTGCCTGGCTTACCTGAAGGCGGTATCCAACACGCCCCTCAAGGCGAAACTACCCTCCTCGTTGATCCGTCGTTCTTGACCAGCTGACCGCGTGGCTCAATCCTACCAGTTTCCCAGTTTCGGCGTCTGAAGTTCGAGGGTACATACTGTGTGGGCGATGGCTGATGCCGTGCTCACCCACGAACTACTCACGAGCAAGTTTCCGAAGCATGGGGTACTTATCCGAGCTTACCGCGAACACACGGGAGCCATCATGAAGCTCAAGGAGCGTTACGAAAACAATGACTTGCGTATGGGTGGGCCAATCCCGATGTGGCACATCATCCACAGTGTTGATCACTCGGAAGGGGTGCTCGACACGGCCTTGGGGATGTGCACGATGTACAATCATACCGCTGGTCTGGGCTGCAAGAAGGGGGAATATTGCAGCAGAGTGCATAAGTGCAGCTTTTGTCACAGCGACGAGCACGGGGCACATTTTAGGGTGCAAGGCACCTTGCAATGCGAAGAGTTGAAGGCTTTCGAAAAGAGCGGCAGGAGATGCGCGAGCATCACCAGTTGGACACGACTTGCTTTGACGACTTCGCCAAGCTGCTCGAGATCTCTCCCCTTGGAAGGGCAGCCGGCTCGCACGGCCCACTTCCTGGACCGACTGAGCGCAAGAGCCAGACCGACGCGCGTGGCGCTGACCCTTGGCTGAATGGCGACCCGTCGCATGTGGAGCCTCGGTCGCGCAGCGGTGCGCCCAGCGCAGCAGCTGCCGAGGGCTGCGCGGAGGCCGGCGCGCCGGCGCCCGCCGACGCGCCGCAGCCCTGCAGTGTCGACCAGGGCTGCCCGCTCTCGCCCGCCTACTTTGCCTTAGGGCTGGCGGAGGCGTTGTCCAACATCGACGCTCGCCTGCGGGCCGCGGCGCCGACTGCCCGGGTCTTCTCCTACTTGGACGACGCGATCGTGGTGGTGCCCGCGGCGCTCGGGGAGGCAGCGGCGCAGACAGTGGTCGAGGAGCTGACGCGAGCAGGACTTACCATCAACGAGGGCAAAACAGCGGCGTGGACCCGAGACCCAGCGACGCCACTTTCGCCGCTTCTCGAAACTGTGCGGGCGCCAACTCTCCGCTGCCTGGGGGCCACCGCGCCCTGGGCGGAACCGGAAGACCCGCTGGCGAGGCTCGCAGTCCATGGGCAGGCTGACGGCGACGAGGCCGTGCGGGCCGCAGTGCGATTGGTCACCGGACTCGGGGCGAGGGAGAGCTTCTGGCTGCTCCAAACCTACAGCAACGGCTGCGTCACGCACCTGCTGCGCGGAAACTACGAGGACGGGGACTGGCTCACCAGGCTCGACAGGACACTCACACAGTTTGTGGAGGACTTCCTCGGCGACGCCCTCGACGACGACTCGCGGGCGCAATGCTTCCTCCGGTTGGCCGACGGGGGCCTCGGGCTTGCCTCGGCCGCACAGGCAGCGGCCGCCGCCTACCTGGGCAGCTGGGCACTAACCCTCCAGAGCGTGGGCGCTTGCCTGGATGAGCCCTCCTGGGCGCGGTGCCAGGAGCGCTGCCCGCGAGGGCAGAGGCCCGCCCGGCTACAGGCGCAGAGCGGGGGATCTCTCCAGGCCGTCGACTGGACCGGCTGCATGGGCGAACCACTGGAGGGGATGCAGGGGAAGTGGGCGGGCGACCTCCGCAGCAAGGAACGCGAGCGGCTGCTGGCCTCCCTGGGAGCAGACGACAGGGTTGACTTCCGCTCGTCTGGCGGCCCTGGCGCAGGTGGGTACTTGGAGCCTCCCGTCGTCCGAGAGGGAGAGACACTTGCGAAAATGCCGGACGAGCACTTCCGGGTTGCCCTCAAGGACAAGCTGCGCCTGCTGGTGTGCCCGCCGGGCGCAACCTGCAAGCTCCGCAAAGCCGACGGGGCGCTGTGTGGGGAGGCGCTTGACCGACGCGGGCGCCACGCCCTGAAGTGCCCGCGTGGCCCCTGCCGCAACAACAAACACAACGGCCTCCGGGACTTCTGCGCAGCGCAGACGGAGCAGCGGGTTGTTGCTTGGGACAGGGTGAACCCGCGGACAGGGCGCCTCGAAGAAGCGCGGCTCGACGTCGGCACCCGCGACGCAGTGACCGGCCAGACGGTGTTCTTAGACACGAGCGTGACCTGCGCACGCAGCGGCACCGCGCCGCGCCAGCAGGCCCGCTCCAACAAGGATGGCCTTGCCGCCACTAGCGCCGAGGACGCCAAGCGGGAGCGCTACCCGCCCGAAGGGGGCCAGCTCATCCCTGTGGTCTTCGAAACAGGGGGCCGCCCGGGTGACGCCACCGTGGCGTTCGTCCGCTCCTGGGGCCACGACATGGCCCCCGCTGAGCGGACAGAGTTCATCTGCTATGGCTGGCAACAGCTGAGCACGCGGCTGCAGCTCGGAAGCGCCGAGGCCATCTTGGCGGCTGTTGGGCGGTAAGCGCGCTGCCGCCAGCTCAACTTCCGCCGGCGCGGCAACCACCACGTCCGCCGCCAGCGGCGCGACCGCATCCACCCCCAGCATGACGACCACTGCCGCCACCGTTAGCACCACGACGATAACCCTAGGCACGGCAACCGCCACGACCAGCGCCTCGACCACGACCAGGACCGGCACGACAGCCGGCGTGACCACCGCCGACAGGCACCGTGACCACGACCTCCAACAGCACGGCAGCGCCGTGACCACGGCGACCACCGCCGAGCCGACCGCCACCGCCCCGGCCCTCCTCTCTCCTGTCCCCGTCCCTGCCGGGCCGCCCCTGCTGCCTCGCGGGCCTTGCGCCTCCCTCCCCCTCCTCCTCCTCCTC
>CAUYUJ010000798.1:0-23825 GCA_963575745.1 Prorocentrum cordatum
CCTCGCTCCTCCTCCTCGCTCCTCCTCCTCGCTCCTCCTCCTCCTCCTCCTCCTCGCTCCTCCTCCCCCTCCTCGCTCCTCCTCCCTCCTCAACGTTGCCCCCAGCCCCCGAGGCGCGCCACTGCCGACTGCACCGTCCGCGTGCCAGTGGCGGTGCGCACGAGGTAGCGCCTCGGCCCCGAGGGCACGGCTTTCGCCTCCTCCGTCGGCTCGCCCTCCAGCGCGGCCTGGGGGGGGGCATCGGGGCGAGGAGCACGAAGACAAGGGCGAGGACGACGAAGCGACGCCGACGGCGGCGACGACGACGACGACAACGACAACGAGGCGACGGCGGCGACGACGACGACAACGACGAGGACGACGACGACAACGAAGACGACGACGACAACGACGAAGACGACGACGACGACGACGATGACGACGATGCCTCTGACAAGACGACGACGACGAGGACGACGAGGACGACGCCGACGCCGACGCCGACGACGACGACGACGACGAGGACGAACACGACGACGACAACGACGAGGACGAACACGACGACGACAGCAACGACGACGACGACGACGACGACGACGATGTCCTCTGGCACGGCCTTGAGTGGGGGCCGAGAGGACGGAGGGGCCCCGGAGGCCCCGATCGCCTCGCGCCGTGGGAAAGAAACATTCGAGAGGGGGACCTTGACACTGATTCTATCGATCCGGGGTGCGTTCCAGCAGCTGCGCCTCGTCGTGAGCGCTCTCAGCGTGCTCGGGTCGTGCTGGTCAGCCGCCCGGGGCCCGACCGAGAACCGAAGCTCCTCACGTCGCAAGGGAATCCCACCTGACCCCGTGGGCGGAGGTGGTTTAAAAGAGTTCGTTTCTTCCTTTTTCCAAAAGCCCCTCCTTCCCCCATTCGGGAAGGGGTTTATCACTGTCCCTGTTAAAATACACCACTCCACCACCCGACTGGCGACAAACCCTGGACCATGCCAACACCCCCTCGCCATCCATTGCAAAAAAACGATAAGAATGCACCTTGCACAAAGATCTGGATCATGCGCGGACAGCCCGAGATAACTCGCATTGGTTGGTTGTTGACACGGACGGCGGGGTGCCGTCATGTTGCCTGCTGTGTGCAATGCCTACACGCCACCACCACCCCTTGCAACGAAGCTATTCGAAGTGCACTTTGCACCAGAACCTGGACCATACATGGACGCCCCGCGATTGGCTTTTGACAGGGACGCCAGGGGTGGCAGCATGTTGCCTGCTGCGCGCAACGGCAACACACCCCAAAACATCCCTTGCCAGAACCGGTACACTGTGCGTTTTGCACCAAAAAATCCGGGCCATGCGCGGACACCCCGCGATCACGTTGCACTGACACTTGACAGGGATGGCGGGGGAGGAGGAGGAGGAGGAGAAGAAGGAGGATAAGACACTGATGGACGCGGCCGCGCGTCGCACAGGCCGGCACTAAGGAGAAGAAGGAGGAGGAGGAAGAGGAGGAGGAGGAGGAGGAGGGGGAGGAGGAGGAGGAGCAGGAGGAGGAGGTGGAGCAGGAGGGGGAGCAGGAGGGTGAGAGGAGGGCGGCATAATGCCTGCCGCATGCAGGCCCACCATCACCTGCAACAAACCGTACAACGTTCACTTTCGGCATACCGCCTCCTGCGCGCAGGCACACCTCCTTGACGAAAACCGATCGTGGGTGCACACCCGCTCACAATGCACACTGCTCGCACACCCGCCGTCATTCTGCGTCATCTGTTGACAGGGAAGGAGAGAGGGTCGCCATATTGCCCGGTGTGGCGCACGTGGTGCGCGTGGCGCACCTCGCATGTGCGGCACAGCTCGCGGGCTTCGCACACCTGGCTGGCTTAGTTCCCAGTGGTTGTCGATGGTGGCCCCTGTTCATGCTGAAACTAACATGCTACTTATGTGCTGGGATTGCGGGTGGGAGTGAGCGAGGCGCTTTCTTAATTGAGGGTGGGATCACTGTTCCCTATGCGTAAACACTCCCTCCCCCAGGCGACCGGCAGCCAACCCAGACATGCCGACACCCCCCCAACACCCCTTCCAAAAACACAAACAAAATACACGTTGCAATACACTCGCCTCCGAATCCGAAGCAAGCGCCAACACCCCGCGACAACTTTCAATTGGTTTTGACAGGGACGGCGGGGAGGGGGCCTTATATTGCTTGCTGCGCGCAGGCCCACCATCCCTGACACAAAAAACCATACAGAACATGCTGCCTTCCCAATATGGAGCGTGCGCGGGCGTCCCGCGACCACCCCGCAGTGGCTTTTGACAGGGACGGATAGAGTGTCCTCATACTGTCTGCTGCGCGCAGGCCAACAATCCAGAGGTCGACTTGCAGTACGACGCACACTGCGCTTCCATGTCTGGAGCACGAGCACGAACGGGCGCCCCGCACGACCGCTGCGCAGCAGGTTCTGACCGAGATGCCCGGGTGCTGCCTGTGTGTTGGGAGGGCGGGTGGGAGTGAGCGAGACGGCTTCCGCCTCGTGAGCAAGAGGCGTCTTGACCCTTCCCCCCTAACCCCCCCTCCCCCTGGGTCTGGACGGGGGGGGAGCGCAGGTAGTTGGGGCGTCCAAGATGGCCAAGTGTGGCACCAAGAGGGCCTCAGACAGCCCAAGATGGCCTCCGAGATGGTGCAAGGTAGCCCAAGATGGCCCAAAATGGTTCCGATGATGCTCCCAGAGGCTCCAAGACCGCGCAAGACGGCTCCAAGTGCTCTCCGAGCCTTCCAAGGCACCCTCCAAGAGGCTCAAAGGCACCCCCAAGAGGCCAAAATCCATCCGAAACCTACTGAAAATCAATGATGTGTGCCTCCTCGCCTTTTCGCTTTCGATGGGCTTTAAGGGCCTCTAGATTGCCACAGAAGGGCCCAAGAGAGCCCCGAGAGGGGCCTAAGAGGCTCCCAAAACGGCCCCAAGAGCACCCAGAGGCGCCCCAAAAGCGTCCCGACGACGATGACGACAACGACGACGACGACGACGACGACGACGACGACGACGACGACGACGACGACGACGACGGTGACAAGGGCGACGACGACGACGACGGCGACGTCGACGACGGTGACTTTGGCGGCGGTGACGGCGGCGACGACGACTTCTTCGTGAGGCTCGTTGCTAACAGCACTGGCGGGCTGCGTCGCGCGCGAAAAGAAGGCGTCCAGTAACGTTCCTTCTGCACAGCTCTAAGCGCAAGGGAGCTCACACGTGCACCAAGGGCAAAGCTGGGGTCGCACCAGCGATCAGCCCGCAACCGGATCCCATGCGTTAACGAAGTGGTAAAGGTGTCCCCAATCGCACCCAGTCATCAGAGGTTGAGCCAAACACTAACCACCGTTCCTGATGGAGCTCAGGGAAAAGACTGGAAACGGAGCACATGTAGATACACATACTTCAAAGGTTGCTCAAGCGTCGAGCCTCCTCCCCTCGTATTCCCCCTCCTCCTCATCCTCCTCCTCTTCTTCCTCCTCCCTCTCTGGAGGCGTGCGGAAACCTCCATAGGTCTGCAGAGACAGGCGAAAATGTCCAAAACCCTAGACGGTGACGATCATAACCACCACGTCGATGACGACCAAGACCACGACCACGACGACGACGACGACGACGACATCGCCACGACCACGACCACGACGACGACCACGACCACGACCACGACAACGACGAAGACCACGACCACATCGACGACAACGACCTGGGTTGACAAGTCACACAGACACCGCTACTCCCCAGACCTCTCCCGGGGTGCGTTCTGACCAAAATCTCGAGGCGAATCCGGCCGTGAGGAAGAGGCCCCTCCAGGACGAGCGGCGGCGGCGGTGCCTCTCTTGCCTCTAAACCACGACGGCGACCACCACCACGTCGACGACGTCTACCATGTCGACCTCCACGTCGACCACCACGTCGACGACGACGACGACGACGACGACGACGACGACGGCGTGTAGCTCGCCTGGCTCGGCATGGCCAGCTTCGCGTCGGTTGGCGATCCCTGCGCCGGGGCGCGGGGGCGGCCGGGACCCACGCATGCCGTCGCCCCGCGTTCGGTCCACGCCACTGTCGCGTCCTCCTCATCGTCCTCTTGCTCCTCCTCCCTTTCCCTCCTCCTCCTCCTCCTCCTCCTCCTCCTCTTCCTCCTCTCCCTCGTCCTCCTCCTCGACCACGTCATCCACATCCGCCTCGCCATCCCCATTATTTTCCTCCTCCTCTTCCTCGCTCCCCTGGCCTCCTCCTCCTCCTTCTGCGACTACTCCTTGCTACTCCTCGCTGCTCCTCCTCCTTCCCTGTTCTTCTTCCTCCTCCTCCTCCTCCTCCTCCTCCTCCACATCGGTAAGAAGGACCACTCGTGCCTTCGGAGGAATCTGATCCTGGCCATGCAGACTGCTGTATGGGGATCACCAGCACGCAGGCAGCCCAGGGCGTGACGCTCGGTTCGCCTTGTTTTAGCTGCCAAGGCTCTACGGCAGTGCTCGTTTAGCTCAGGTCTATGCCTGGCTTTTCGGAGGGTTCCAAGGGGGTTTGGGGGGAGGGGGGGGTCCAGGAGGGGTCTCCCAGGGGCTTCGCACCCTCTATTTCGACGAGGTTCAGAGGCCCCTGGGGGGCCAAAAACCCCCCTTGGAACCCTCCAGGCTCTCTTGTTCGTCGATGTCATGAATGCTTTTTACGTGGCCATTCGCGAACTGGTCCTAGTCGCGGACGTCTCGCCGCAGGCCCTCGAATCTCTCTTGCAGCATGCCAGCCTGCCAGTGTCGTGTCTTCCTCTTCTTGCACAGCGATTGTAGGAACTTACCTCTCTGCACCAGCAGCTGGAGGGGGACCGTTTCAAGGCCATGGTCGAGGAGGGCTTTTCGTATGGGATGGTTTCAGTTTCCTGGAGCGTCGAGGGTTACAATTACTGATCGGGGCACCAGCCCTGGAACACCTCTTGGAGATGCCATAGTCTTGCATATCATAGCTGAGGTTGCCAACAGTCTTGCTCGGGAGCTTGGCGCCTTGGGGCTGACGCTGAGCTTCTCCTGGACCAGGTGACCATATCTTTGAGCAGCAGGCTTCTAGGGCTGAGCTGGACTTTCCTTGACAGGGTTATGCGGACGATTCGTTGTTCGCACTCTTGGCGCCTCTGGAGGTTCGGGAGGAACGCCTGGAGGATTTCTGCAGGATCGTCCGAAATTTCGATGCCCCTGTCGGTCTCGCCCCGCACCTCAAAGTAGGCGAGACGGAGATCACGTTGCACTTGCATGGGCCAGGCTCAGCTAGATATCGGCGGAATGTTCTCCATACCCTGCAGCGGCAGTTGCGCGCTGTGGAGGAGAGGCAGTGCACATCGTTCGCTCTGCTGTTCACCTAGGCGCGGCCATTACAGACAGGGCCTTGCTTGGACCTGAGTTGGCCCATCGAGATGCGGAGTCTAGAGTTCAAATGTCGGTCCTAGGCAAACCCTTCAAGAGGGCGTCCGCGGTGTCTGACATCCCCCAGTTGATATTCACTGATTCCTCGGCCATGAGCTCGGCCCTTTATGGGGCTGGTACCTGGTACAACCTCCCAGGGACAGACGTCATCAGGATCAGGATCAAATGTGTCAGGCGGCATAGAAGGGTATCAAACATTGTCGACGTTTGCATCGGGGGGGGGGGGGCACAGATGATGCCGTCCTCGCGGCTGCGTTGCGTCCTACTGTGGCCGTGCTGCAACGAGTGGCCACCGCCCCTCCGCCGCTCCTGGCTCCGCTGACGGCCGAGTGCACATTGGCCCAGACGAAGTCTCGAACAAATTCCTGGCTGCATTTTTTTCCCAACCATCCTGTGGTGTTGGGTCCTCGTTTTGAAGAGACGGTGCCCCGCGTTCCCTCCTCCTCCCGCTGCCCCCTCCCTCCTGCCATCATCATCATCATCATCATCATCATCATCATCATCATCATCATCATCATCATCATCATCATCATCATCATCATCATCATCATCATCATCATCATCATCACCATCTTCAACCTTCACCTTCACCATCACCAATTCTCCATCACCATCGCATCATCATCATATCTGACATCTCTGATTCATGCATCATTCATCATCAATCATCATCATCAGCAGCATCAGCCATTCATCTTCATCTTCTCATCATCTAGCATCTTCATCATTCATAACCACACACCACCACACCATCATCATCATAAGCAGCATCAGCATCATCATTTCAAATCCAGGCACTGCCATTCTTACATCATCATCTCAGCATCATCTCATCATCATATCATCATCATCATCATCATCCCACCTCTTTCCCTGCGTCTTTTAACCCACCCCATGTGCAGCGTTTCGTAGCCCCAAGGAGCTCCACGAATGGCCCTGTACCCGCGCCCGCATGCGTTCACCCACACCCAGTCGGCTCACCCCTCACACGTTTCGTGGCTACATAGGGAAGCTCCACCGAAGGCCCCAGTGCCCGCGGCCGCATGCGTCCCCCACACCCATTTCGGCACACCCCTCACACGTTTCGTGGCTACATAGGGAGCTCCACCGAAGGCCCCAGTGCCCGCGGCCGCATGCGTCCCCCACACCCATTTCGGCACACCCCTCACACGTTTCGTAGCTCCATAGGGAGCTCCACCGAAGGCCCCAGTGCCCGCGCCCGCATGCGTCACCCACACCCATTTCGGCACACCCCTCACACGTTTCGTGGCTCCATAGGGAGCTCCACCGAAGGCCCCAGTGCCCGCGCCCGCATGCGTCACCCACACCCATTTCGGCACACCCCTCACACGTTTCGTGGCTCCATAGGGAGCTCCACCGAAGGCCCCAGGGCCCGCGCCCGCATGCGTCACCCACACATTTTGGCACACCCCTCACACGTTTCGTGGCCCCATAGGGAGCTCCACCGAAGGCCCCAGTGGCTGCGCCCGCATGCGTCCCCACACCCATTTCGGCACACCCCTCACACGTTTCGTGGCCCCATAGGGAGCTCCACCGAAGGCCCCAGTGGCTGCGCCCGCATGCGTCACCCACACCCATTTCGGCACACCCCTCACACGTTTCGTGGCTCCATAGGGAGCTCCACCGAAGGCCCCAGTGCCCGCGCCCGCATGCGTCACCACACCCATTTCGGCACACCCCTCACACGTTTCGTGGCTCCATAGGGAGCTCCACCGAAGGCCCCAGTGCCCGCGCCCGCATGCGTCACCCACACCCATTTCGGCACACCCCTCACACGTTTCGTGGCTCCATAGGGAGCTCCACCGAAGGCCCCAGTGCCCGCGCCCACATGCGTCACCCACACCCATTTCGGCACACCCCTCACACGTTTCGTGGCTCCATAGGGAGCTCCACCGAAGGCCCCAGTGCCCGCGCCCGCATGCGTCACCCACACCCATTTCGGCACACCCCTCACACGTTTCGTGGCTCCATAGGGAGCTCCACCGAAGGCCCCAGTGCCCGCGCCCGCATGCGTCACCCACACCCATTTCGGCACACCCCTCACACGTTTCGTGGCTCCATAGGGAGCTCCACCGAAGGCCCCAGCGCCCGCGCCCGCATGCGTCACCCACACCCATTTCGGCACACCCCTCACACGTTTCGTGGCCCCATAGGGAGCTCGCCGAAGGCCCCAGTGCCCGCGCCCGCATGCGTGCGTCAGCCACACCTATTTCGGCACGCCCCTCACGCGTTCCGTGGCCCCATAGGGAGCTCCGCCGAAGGTCTCAGTGGGTGTGCCCGCATGCGTCCCGCACACCCATTTCGGCACACCCCTCACACGTTTCTTGGCCCCATAGAGAGCTCCACCGAAGGCCCCAGTGGGTATGCCCGCATGCGCCCCGCATTCCCATTTCGGCACACCCCTCGTACGTTTCGTGGCCCCGTAGGGGGCTCCACCGAGAAGATATTCACAATTGCAGTATTCACAATTGCATATGGTTGGGTCCTTCGCCAGGATAATTGTTTTTTTCCCAACCATCCTGTGGTGTTGGGTCCTCGTTTTGAAGAGACGGTGCCCCGCGTTCCCCTCTTTCCTCCTCCTCCCCCTCCTCCCCCTCCTTGCCTCTGCTCTCGGCACACCTCTCACGCGTTTCGTAGCCCCATAGGGAGCTCCACCGAAGGCCCCAGTGGGGGTGTTCGCATGCGGTTCCCCCACCCAGGGCAGCGTTTCGTGGCCCCATAGGGAGCTCCACCGAAGGCCCCAGTGGGGGTGTTCGCATGCGGTTCCCCCACCCAGGGCAGCGTTTCGTGGCCCCATAGGGAGCTCCACCGAAGGCCCCAGTGGGGGTGTTCGCATGCGGTTCCCCCACCCAGGGCAGCGTTTCGTGGCCCCATAGGGAGCTCCACCGAAGGCCCCAGTGGGGGTGTTCGCATGCGGTTCCCCCACCCAGGGCAGCGTTTCGTGGCCCCATAGGGAGCTCCACCGAAGGCCCCAGTGGGGGTGTTCGCATGCGGTTCCCCCACCCAGGGCAGCGTTTCGTAGCCCCATAGGGAGCTCCACCGAAGGCCCCAGTGGGGGTGTTCGCATGCGGTTCCCCCACCCAGGGCAGCGTTTCGTGGCCCCATAGGGAGCTCCACCGAAGGCCCCAGTGGGGGTGTTCGCATGCGGTTCCCCCACCCAGGGCAGCGTTTCGTGGCCCCATAGGGAGCTCCACCGAAGGCCCCAGTGGGGGTGTTCGCATGCGGTTCCCCCACCCAGGGCAGCGTTTCGCGCCCCATAGCCAGCTCCACCGAAGGCCCCAGTGGGGGTGTTCGCATGCGGTTCCCCCACCCAGGGCAGCGTTTCGTAGCCCCATAGGGAGCTCCACCGAAGGCCCCAGTGGGGGTGTTCGCATGCGGTTCCCCCACCCAGGGCAGCGTTTCGTGGCCCCATAGGGAGCTCCACCGAAGGCCCCAGTGGGGGTGTTCGCATGCGGTTCCCCCACCCAGGGCAGCGTTTCGTGGCCCCATAGGGAGCTCCACCGAAGGCCCCAGTGGGGGTGTTCGCATGCGGTTCCCCCACCCAGGGCAGCGTTCGTAGCCCCATAGGGAGCTCCACCGAAGGCCCCAGTGGGGGTGTTCGCATGCGGTTCCCCCACCCAGGGCAGCGTTTCGTGGCCCCATAGGGAGCTCCACCGAAGGCCCCAGTGGGGGTGTTCGCATGCGGTTCCCCCACCCAGGGCAGCGTTTCGTGGCCCCATAGGGAGCTCCACCGAAGGCCCCAGTGGGGGTGTTCGCATGCGGTTCCCCCACCCAGGGCAGCGTTTCGTGGCCCCATAGGGAGCTCCACCGAAGGCCCCAGTGGGGGTGTTCGCATGCGGTTCCCCCACCCAGGGCAGCGTTTCGTGGCCCCATAGGGAGCTCCACCGAAGGCCCCAGTGGGGGTGTTCGCATGCGGTTCCCCCACCCAGGGCAGCGTTTCGTGGCCCCATAGGGAGCTCCACCGAAGGCCCCAGTGGGGGTGTTCGCATGCGGTTCCCCCACCCAGGGCAGCGTTTCGTAGCCCCATAGGGAGCTCCACCGAAGGCCCCAGTGGGGGTGTTCGCATGCGGTTCCCCCACCCAGGGCAGCGTTTCGTAGCCCCATAGGGAGCTCCACCGAAGGCCCCAGTGGGGGTGTTCGCATGCGGTTCCCCCACCCAGGGCAGCGTTTCGTGGCCCCATAGGGAGCTCCACCGAAGGCCCCAGTGGGGGTGTTCGCATGCGGTTCCCCCACCCAGGGCAGCGTTTCGTGGCCCCATAGGGAGCTCCACCGAAGGCCCCAGTGGGGGTGTTCGCATGCGGTTCCCCCACCCAGGGCAGCGTTTCGTGGCCCCATAGGGAGCTCCACCGAAGGCCCCAGTGGCTGCTCTCGCATGCGGTTCCCCCACCCAGGGCAGCGCTTCGTGGCCCCATGGGGAGCTCCACCGAAAGCCCCCGTGGCGCAGTTCGCATGCGCTTCCCCCGCCCAGGGCAGCGTTTCGTGGCACCATAGGGAGCTCCACCGAAGGCCCCAGTGGCGCAGTTCGCATGCGGTTCCCCCACCCAGGGCAGCGCTTCGTAGCCCCATAGGGAGCTCCACCGAAGGCCCGCCCCGGTGGCGCAGTCCGCATGCGGTTCCCCCATCCAAGGCAGCGCTTCGTGGTCCCATATGGAGCCCCACCGAAAGCGGCACCCACAACGCGTTACCAACAATTGCTTATGGTTGGGTCTTTCGCCAGGATAATTGTGATCACATTGCTTGGGTGCGTGCTCCATCATTGTGCGTGTCGGGGCATGCCGCTGCCTTCAGGAGAACCAGGGGCGCGGGGCGCCAAGGTCCGTGCCTCGGCCTCTGCTTGGAAGCGCGCGCTGCAGGAGGAAGCCACTGAGGCCGGTGCCGAAAAAGCTCGGCGTGATCTGGATGGCGCAAGGTGGGAGAGAAGACTTTTGTTGCCGTTATCCTCTGAGGGCCTGTGAATATTGTACCACGAGCGTTGGACCGTTGGATACACATGTGCGCTCGCTGCACACAACTCTCTCAGGCCTGGCTCGCAAGCACCTGGGGCAAGCAGGTGCAAGGCATGCTTGCGTACCGTTGATTCACGTGTTACATTGGTTAGCCATGTTACCATGTGGCGACCTGTCTGCTTGATGCGTTACTTCAATCGCGTGACTCAGCACGCCCCAGAGCACATCAAGGAGCTGGCGGATTTGGAGCGCGGCCAAAACAAGAAGGCCGATCGACAAGGTTGCACCTCTTCGCACGCGACGGCCCCCTCAATGATTGCAGCTGGTCCTATTCGCCCAGCCGCTGCCATGCACCGTGGATTCCAATCGAAAGACCAAGCGTTTAAGTATGCACATATTTGTTGCTGAATGTCACGGGGTGGTCAAGAATGATGTTAGACCAGCTTGCCGCTGCGCCTCCTGCCCCAGGCTCAGAAACTTGCTCGTTATTCGATTTCGCCTTCGACCCCGACTCGTACCCCAATGCTTCATGCAGCTCCCCCTCGGCGGCAGCTTCGTCGCACGGCATTCACTGCCAAAATGTTCTGTGGTCAGCGGCGGCAGGGGGAGGTGCAGCGCGCGGTCGAGACCCAGCTCCAGCGCGCCCTTCCCGACGTGGAGATGCTTGTCTTGTCGGTGGATCTTGCGCTGGATGCTGACGTCGGGAGCAAGCCAGCATCAGTCGAGCTCTGGGCCACCCATATCAGAGCCGGCCGAAGGGCCGCCCTGGGAGGGGGGACGAGAAACGAGGGAGGATGGATGATGTGGAGCAGGGAGGAGGAGGAGGAGGAGGAGGAGGAGGAGGAGGAGGAGGAGGAGAAACAAGAGGAGTAGGAGGAGGAGGAGGAGGAGGAGGAGGAGGAGCAGGACGGGGGCGCCCCTCCCCTTTGGTCCCGGGCGCCCCCGCGGGGGACGGCGCCTCTGACTCCCAGGCAGAGGCTGCATGCTCAGGTCTCCAACTTGCTGCGCCGAGCTACAGCTGAGCCTCTCTGCAGTGCGGCAGTTGTAGGGCGACGCAGGTGGGTCGAACACCCGGCACCTCCCACGTGGAAAGCCGCGAGCTGTTCCCCCCTGGGCCTTCAGGCCTACTCTTAAGTCAGGCCGGTCCTCCTGCAGGGGGATCCTGGACGACTTTTTATTATATATATATATAATGCAAAAAAATCTCAAATGCCCTGACTATGTTTTGATTATGTTTGAATATTCCTCCGCTAGAGGGACAGGCCCGACATTAGCCGGCCCGTGCCCTCATATGCTCGCCAGTCCTAAGATTCACGGAGCTAAACCAGTGTGACTTCGGCCAGGGTGGACGAGCCCCAACTGGCGCACTCGCGGCTCGGCTCCCCGCTCTCCGTACTAAGCTGCGCAGCACCCCTGAGATTAGACGCTGCAGCCATGGCCCTCGGGGCCGCCGGACTTTGTGGGCAAAGCTAAGGACTGCACGTTTAGGACCTCCTGCGAAAAAGATTCATCCTCCAGCGTTGTGCGAAGTCAGTGGACATTCTATGCCCAGCGCGCTTCTTCCGCGCTCGACGTTGGAGCGGAATGTGACGTCAGCCAGGAGTGCGAGGTGTTGCGTGCCTTCTTCGTTCGCTCCGCTACCATAGCCGCTGAGGCACCAGCCACGGGGCCAGATGTTGCAGTCCCGCTTTCGCTCAGAATCGAGTCCAGCATTGCCAGAATTCGCAAGGTGCTCAATCCAGGTTCCTCGCGGGACCAGGACCCCGACCTCGACTCACACTCGGAGGCGATCTCTGCAGAACAGGATCCAGCCTCGGGAGGCCCCAAACTGGTCCCAGGAAGACCCCTTCACTCCAGGGTCTCCGTTGCCCCCTCCCCCTATCCGCCTCCTGGCATCGATAGGGCTCGCGCTTCACCACCCACCACCCTGAGCACCTCCAGCGATGCGATGATGACGTGGAGCACCGCGGCGACACCTCCTGGCCGGGCGCCTCCCCCTCCTCTGTCGGAAGCCGTCCAGGCTGGGACTGCGGCCCACGAGGCCGAGGCGCTCCGTCGCGGGGGGGCCTCGAGAGATCGAGGCGCGCAGGCTGCCCGTCCCCTCCCTCCACCTCTTTGGCCCCCCCCTTCCCGAGCTCCCTCCACGCCCAGGCCCCACTTTGGCCCAGGCCGATCTCCATCGGTGGTGCAGGGAGACCTCAGGCACGCGTCGAGTTCTGCCAGTGAGGAGGGGAATCGGGAGGAGGCGCTCGTCGGGGGGGGGGGCGGGGGGGGGAGGGATCCTGAGGGCCCGTGGGGGGAGGGGCTCGTGGGGGGAGGGGGCTCGTGGGGGGATCGGGAGGAGGGGCTCGTGCCGTGCCTGGGCTCGTGGGGGGGGGAAGGATCGGGATGGGAGGTGGCAGGGACTTGATCCGATGGTCTTGGCCGTCGCGCGGCGAGCTTGTGAGGACACTCTCCGGAGGCATCATGTCGCCGCACAGCTTGCTCTCTGATGTCGGTTGGCGGACTGCGCCTGTTTAGGTGCACGGCTGCAATTGCTAAGGAGGTGGTCGACTCTCGTTGGAGTAAGAGGCGGAGGAGGAATGAGCTATGATTGATGGGAGGAAGAAGGCAGAGAGGGTTCTTCAGGTGGGGCGTTTCCTCACCGCCTCCTTCCTCTGATGTACTGGTTTTATGGCGTCTGTTTCACTTGCTGCCCGCCTCGAGCGGGCCCTTGAGGCCAGTAGCCTGCATTCACATTCAGGTGGCTCCCAGGGTGGAGCCTTTTCGCGGAATTGCTGTATCCTGTATCCTCCTCCTCCTCCTCCTCCCTTCTCCTCTTCCTCCTCCTCCTGCTCCTCCTCCTGCTCCCGCATCTCGTCCTCCTCCTCCTCCTGCTCCCGCATCTCCTCCTCCTCCTCATCCTCCTCCTCCTGCTCCCGCATCTCCTCCTCCTCCTCCTCCACCTCCTCCTCCTCTTCCTCCTCCTCCTCCTGCTCCCGCATCTCCTCTTCCTCCTCCTCCTGCTCCTCCTTCTCATCCCCCACTTGCTGCCCATTCCCTTCTTGCTGCACCCAACCTTGCCATAATGAGCAGCAGCAGCATCATCAGCAGAATCATGACCACACTACAGACATGGGCAAGTCGAACCTGACACTTTGCTGTCTAGACTTTTCTGCGGCGGCGCCGCCAGAGTCGTCGCACTGGAAACTTAAACCGCTCATTAAGGCATGCGGTCGCCCTTGTGTTTCAATCACAAGATCTAGCGAATACGTCTAGATTTAGCTGATGTCGTCAGGGTTCGCGTCGCAGGTGTCATTTAGGCAACGGCATGAGCCTGAAGCAAAACAGAGTCCCTGGAAGGGCGCGCAAAAGTTAGCAAGAGCGAGCAGTCAGCCATGATCAAGTACGCGGACAGGCATGTACATACACATATCGACAGACACTTAAACTGATACACACACATACCGATACACATACACGTAAACGTAGATATACAGATACATATACATATACATATACCTATACATATATATATATACATCTACATATACATATGCAGCTACATGTACATCTACATATACATATGTATGTACCTCTACATATGCATACACACATATACACATCTACATATACACATACACATACACATACACATACACATACACATACATATACATATACACATATATACACGTATGCATATGCATATACATATGCATGCACGTATACATACACATATACATATACATATGCCTATACAAATTCATAAACATATACATATACATATACACATACAACTACAACTACAACTACAACTACACATATATATAGATATATATATATATATATATATACATCTACATCTACATCTACACCTACATCGACATATACATAAACATAACCGTATATATATACATGTACAAATACATATGCACACACATATGCATATACATGTACATGTGGATATGCATATGCATCTGCTCAAGCACATGGTATTACAGTTACAGGTTCATCTACATACACGCGTGCAGGTACACATGCATACACATAGGCATGCGCACACTTACAGGTGTAGCATTACATATACAGGTACATGTACATGCTGATAGACACAGCTGTATATCTATACATATGCGTGCGAAACAGACGTACACATGTACGATCATGCATACGCACGTACATGCACACACACGTACACATGTACTTGCACGTACACAAATACATGTACGGAAACAATTGCGTCTACACCTAACTGCACATATACACATGAATTTAAACACACACATACACGAACTCATACCTATACATACCCAGATGCACCTACATACACATACACATACATATACACATACACACATACCTTCGCGGTTGTATATATACATATATACACATATGCATATACGTGTGCATGTACATACGCATGTACACCTATGTATAAACGCATATGTAAATGGACATTACAGACACATGCACGTGTAGACACACACCTACGTGTACACATACATATACAAGTATGCGCACATATACAGATGTGCATATCTGTGTGAATATGCATAAACATACGCACAAACATCTACATATGCAAATGCACATACATTTTCGTGCACATACACATACACATACACGTCTGAACATACATGCACAACTACATAAACATATACATGACCGTATGTAATCATGTATAGATGCATATACACTTGTACAAATGCGAGGCGGGGATTTATCCATATCCAACGCCTGGGAACCGACGTCCTGGCGCCCCATCGGGCGATGGATATGGATATATGTCGCCCCCCGGGGGCCCGAATATGTTCAAATCTACCGCCTGCCGAGGCTCCGAAAACTAACCCTCCAGGCGTTGGATGTGGATACATTCCCGCCTCGGGTACAAATATGTACACAAAAAAATAAGCATAGGTACATACATGTGTCAACACGCATGTACGGAAAAAAAAACACGCATATGCATAAACATATGCAATTATTTACGTACACATACGCATACATACATCTATATATATATATATATATATATGAGCATAGGCACAATCATATACATACATGTATATGTATACATACGTATGCACATATGCGTGCACACACATATATATATATATACATACATACACACATACATACATACATACATACATACATGTACACATACACATACGTACACGTGAACTGGTACACTTAATATACATATACATACACATGTATGCATGGACATACATATGCACATCCATATACGTATACAATGGCACGCACACATATGCATAGATGGTCCCCCACACACAGGATTTGACATATTCCTTCTGGTCCTCGTCAGATTATTGCTCGTCTTCTCTATTCTCCCTCTCTCCCTCCCCCCCTCTCGTCATTATCCTCGTCATATTGTTCTCCGTCTCCTCTCTTTGTCCATCTCTCCCTTTCTCTCTCTCTCTCTCGCGCTCCAGCGTTTCTAGCTTTCCCCAGAAACTACCCCAATACAAAACGCTGTGCGCTCCAGCTCTTCCAGCTTTCCCCAGAGACTAACGCATTGAAAAGCTGTGTGTTGGAGACTAAGCCACTGAACAACTATATGTGCTCCAGCTCTTCCAACTTCTCCTGGAGACTACACCCATGAAAAACGTTGTGTTTTCCAGCCGTTCACCCATTGGAAACGTTTTGTTGTCCAGCTGGCCCACCTTCCTGTCCAACTTTTCCAGATTTCCCCAGAGGATACCCCAATGAAGAACCATGTGTTTTCCAGATTGTCCAGCTTTCCCAGGGACGATATGATTGAAAAACTATGTGTTCCAGCTTTCCCAGCTGTTCCCAGGGACCACCCAGATGAAAACGTTGTGTTTCCAGCTTATCCAGCTTTGTCATCTGTATAAACACAAATGAGTATATACAGAATATGCTGGCATAACAAATTACTCCGACGGAAGGACCCCACATGAGAATCCTCTGGGCGAATCTGGAAAAAATCCTCACCGTCGTCCTAGTGGTTGGTGAGGCGTCCTGGTTGTCTCTTCTGCGTACATTTCTTCTCGCCCTGGCGCGGGGATACGTGCCGGGAATAGCGTTCTGGGAACACAAAGTGGCCTACAGTTGGCTCCGGACATTCAGAATGGGGCCCGGGAGTGGTGTTCTGGAACACGATGAACACGAAGTGGCCTACAGCTGGCTCCGGGCATTCAAAATGTGGCCCGGGAATGGTGTTCTGGGAGCACGAAGAACACGAAGTGGCCCACAATTGGCTCCGGGCATTCAAAATGTGGCCTGGGAATGGCGTTCTGGCAGCGCGAGAGCCCAAAAATGGCGACAGATAAGGGAATTGGAGGACCCGCTCGGATTAGTAACATGATCCGCGGGCCCCATAGGGAGGGAGCTCACGCTTGAGACTTCCTTGCAATTCACTCACAGACGAGGCCCATGTGGCCTGGGAATGGCGTTCTGGCAGCGCGAGAGCCCAAAAGTGGCGACAGATAAAAGAATTGGATGACCCGCTCGGATTAGTAACATGATCCGCGGGCCCCATAGGGAGGGGGCTCCCGCTTGAGACTTCCTCGCAATTCACTCACAGACGAGGCCCATGTGGCCTGGGAATGGCGTTCTGGCAGCGCGAGAGCCCAAAAATGGCGACAGATAAAGGAATTGGATGACCCGCTCGGATTAGTAACATGATCCGCGGGCCCCATAGGGAGGGAGCTCACGCTTGAGACTTCCTCGCAATTCACTCACAGACGAGGCCCATGTGGCCTGGGAATGGCGTTCTGGCAGCGCGAGAGCCCAAAAGTGGCGACAGATAAAAGAATTGGATGACCCGCTCGGATTAGTAACATGATCCGCGGGCCCCATAGGGAGGGGGCTCCCGCTTGAGACTTCCTCGCAGTTCACTCACAGACGAGGCCCAAGGCGAGTGAGTGAGTGAGTGACTGACTGACTGACTGACTGGTGATGATGATGATCATCAGACTCTCTCACGCGCACACTCATCATCATCATACGTGAGTTCATGAGCGTGTGAGTGAGTGAGTGCTGATGAGTCAGTGAGTGAGTGAGTGAGTGAGTGAGTGAGTGAGTGAGTGAGCTAGTGAGTGAGTGAGTGAGTGAGCGCACGAAGACAGAAGAGGAGAGGGGGTGAGGTGAGAAGGTTCCTGCGCGGGGTGTCCAGAGAAAACAAGAGCCCCACTTTAGATGTGGGGAACAAACATACCTACATACATTCATACATCTATACATACATACAAACAAACATACATACATACACATGTACATGTACAAATCCACATACATGTACATTTACATGGACAATTGTGCACACACACCTATACATACACATATGCATTTGCACACACATGCATACGAAAATACACAGACATAAATATGCAAACCTACATATACGTATACATCTACATGTACATGTACACATGCACGTACAACACACTACTTATACATGCCTCCTACAACCAGCATGTACACATACACATGCACTTTCACATACACATGCACATATATATATACACATACACAGACACACGCACCTACACATACACATACACATACACGTATACATGTACGTACACATGTACAAATACATGTGCATAAACGTATACAAATACATTAAACTATACATATAAAAATACATATGCATATTCATAAACATATACGGGGACATATACATGCACAAAGTCATACGAATGTAGATATATACATACACATACAGCTAGACATACATGCACGTACACATAAACATATACATATGTGTATATACATTCAGATATACATGTACATGAGCACATGTCTGTACATACACATAGTCACTTGCATAAACCTGTAGATCACTGTTCACATGTGCATAAACATTTACATCTACACATGCATATACACATACATATACATATACGTATCTGTAGTTGTATACATATACATATACATATGCATCTACATATACATGAAGAGATACATGTATGTATTGATACCAACAAACACATGACGGGGCATGTTCAAGGTATACATATACCTTTGACTAAGCAGATACCTACACGTGCACATACACACATACGGATACACGTAGACATGACCACACACATGCATAATCATATGAGGCTACATAAACTTATACATATATAGATGCCGATGCCTGTACATATGCATATACATGAACCAAGACATCCGAATCCATACGCATGATCATACATAAATACATATACATATACAAAACCATACACATACATATTTATTTATATATCTATAAATGTATAAATACATACATACATGTGAAGACACATGTGACATGCACGTACGGGTGACAAAACCACAGACACCTACATAACCCGAGTGATATACCTATACGTATACATATACAAATACATATACCCATACATATGCATCTACATTTACATCTACAAGATCTATACATGTACATATCCATACACGTATACCGTTACGTCCACGATTATGTATACAGGTACACATGCACTCACACGCACATATACAGATACAAATGCAGGTACTTTATATACAGGTGTAAACATGTACATATACACATACAGTTGCATATACATATACATATGCATGTACATGTATATGATACACATACATGAACACATGCATATACATATCCATATACAGACATATAGATGCAACTATGTAAACGTATGTACAGATGTACTGTTTTACAAACATACATGTACGCTTACGAATGCAACTACTTATATACATATATACACATAGAGATATACATATGCACATACAGTTGCATCGACACATACACATGCATATACATGAACGTATGTGTACGCATACACATATTGTAATACATGTTAATGTACTAAAACTACATATACCTCTACATGTACATACACATGCACATATATACCTGCATGTATGCATATACCTGTGCAAATACATACACAGACTCAAGTACCGATAGTCACATAGCCATATACATATGCATGTCCCACTACGTTTACAAACAAATGCACACAGCCAAATACATTAAACTCTGAATCTACACATACATGGACATAGATGTGGACATAACCATGGACATATACATATACATGTACGTATGCAGGTGCATGCCCGTATACATGGATGTATGCATGCGTAATATACATACATATATGTATATGAATAAATATATATACATATATATGTGTGTATGTGCTTGTACATCTGCACGTACATGTATAATGCATGGACATGCTCTTACACGTACATATACACATACATATATGGTATACATACCGGTACACATATACAACTTGATATGCGTAGGCACAGGCATACACGTAAACATAAACATAAACATATACATATGTCAAGAGAGTTGCGCGTGCGCATGCGCACGCATGCGCTGCCCGTGCCCCGCCCTCGGACAACCCCGAAGGGACGAGCTGCCAGCCTTCCAGGGAATTGGGGCGAGCCGCGCCCAAAACTCTGACGGTTCGGGCGGGGGGGGGCTCTGCGAGCGCGAGGCCCCAGGTTCTCGGAAACCCAACAATTATTTGTATGAAGCACCGAATCTCGCAAGGCCTCGAAGACGCCCGCATGGTTTGATACGGGTCGGACTTCGAGGCCAGCCCCCAGGCAAGCCTCGAGAGGCCTCGGGATCGCGGTCGCACATCGCCCACGCGCTACTCTTCCCTACCAACCTGTTGTTGGGTCCTCGCTTTGAAGAAACAGCGCCCCGCGTCTCCTCCTCCCTCCTCTCCTCTCCTCTCCTCCTTCATCCTCCCCATCCTCCCATCCCTGCATCTGCCCTCCGAACCCAATACACCGCCTCGTGGCCTGGTAGTGGCTCCACGGAAGGCCTCAGTGGCGGTGGTCGCATGCGTTTCTCACACCCAGTACAGCGTCCCGTGGCCCCAGAAGGGAGCTCCAGCGAAGGCCCCAGCGGCGGTGCTCGCATGCGTTTCCCCCACTCAGTAGCGCTTCGCGGCCCCATAGGGAACTCTACCGGCTCCAGTGGCGACATTCGCACGGCGGCCCCGCTCAATTTCGGCACACCCCTCACACGCTTCGTGCCCCCATATGGAGCGCCACCGAAGGCCCCAATGGCTGCGCCCGCATGCGTCCCCACCCCGTTTCGGTGAACCCTTCACACGCTGTGTGGCCCCGCAAAGAGATCCACCGAGGGCGATACCCACAACGGCGATACTCAGAACTGCACATGGTTGAGCCCTTCGCCTGGATAGTGTTATACAGATGGGGCCTCGAGGCTGCCCTCGAGAGGCCTCGGGATCGCGGGCCAAAATCGCCCGCGTGGTAATATTTGATACGGATTGGGCCTCGAGGACCGCCTCGAAGCCGGCCTCGAGAGGCTACGGGATAACGCGGGTGATCTAATATGGTGGCGCTAGATTATGGGGCGTGTCACATGTGATGGTCAACTACGACAGTGAAACCGTCCACCGTGGACTTCCCCCTGTGTAATCGGCATAACCATCCCAATTCATCATCACCCCAGTCATGATCAGCATCATCATCATCATCATCATCACCATCATCATCAAAATCATCATCATCATCATCAGCAGCATCATCATCATGATCATCATCATCGTCATCATCATCATCAGCATCATCGTCACCCTCATCATCCTCATCATCCTCATCATTATCATGACCCTCATCATCCTCATCATCCTCATCCTCATCCTCATCCTCATAACATCAGCAGCAGAAGCAGCAGCAGCAGCAGCAGCATCAGCATCAGCATCAGCACATCAGTATCGTTATCATCATCAGCATCATCATCATCACCATCTTCTTCATCATCATCATCATGACCATCGTCATAAGCATAAGCATCATCATATCACCGTCGTCACAGCAGAAGCAGCATCATCATCACCACCAGCAGCATCAGCATCATCATTCGCATCAGCATTATCATCACCACCACAACCACCACCACCATCATCATCAACATCATAATTAGCAATCGGCTTCAGAAGCATCAGCATCATTATCATCATCAGCACGATCATCATCATCATCAGCAGCATCATCATCATCCTCAAAGTCCTCATCATGATCATCATGATCATTATCATCATCAGCACCATCATCGTCACCCTCATCATCCTCATCATCCTCATCATCATCACCCTCGTCATCCTCATCATCATCATCCTCATCCTCATCCTCATCATCATCATCATCGCCATCGTCATCGTCATCATCATAATGATTATCACAATGATCATCATCATCACCACCACCGTCATTATCATCACCACTACACCCATCCACACTTCCAATCATCATTAGCAGCATCATCACCACCACCATCCCAACCAAGCATCAGCATCGCCAGCAGCATCATTATCACCATCATAATCAACAGCGTCGTCATCATCATCATCGTTATCATCATCCACGGTAACATCATGAGCAACAATAATCATCCTCAGCATCACCATGAGCAGCAGCATCATTACAATCGTCATCATCATCAGCAGCATCATCACCACCAGCATCATCACCATCATCATCAGCATCATTAACATCATCATCACCACCACCATCACCAGCAGCACAACCAACAGCATCATTATTATCATCACCACCACCATCATCACCATCACGAGCAGCTGCAACATCATCACAAGCAACATCAGCAGCATCATCACCACAACAACCACCACCTCCACCACCACCATCATCATCAGCAACATCACCTTCGTCATCTTCATCACGATCATCATCATCGTTCATACTCACCCCCCTTCCTCATCCCTCCTCCTCCTCCTCCTCCCCCTCCTCCCCCCTCCCCGTTGTCCCCACTGAAATACCGATTCCCGGACCTCTCCTAGGGTGCCTCTGGCCTGATTGATGGGCGGGATCAGCCGTGGCAACGAGAAGCATCCCCGAGGACCAAAAAGGCGAGAGACAAAAAAATAACCAACTTTTGTCATGAAACCTCGAAAGCCTCGACCCTCAAATCTTGCTCCTCGCCCTCCTCCCCAACCGGGCGGGGAGGAGGAGGCGGGACGAGGAGGGGAGAGAAGGAGGAGGAGCAGCAGGAGCGCATACAGGGGGTGGGATGTGTCCAAGTCCAGCAAGCATCCCCAACCGAAAGCTATAGGAACGCGAGGGGGCCGAATTGAGGAGAGAAGTGGGACGGCCACCTCCGACCGAAACCCCGCGGACCTCAGACGTCGAGGGGCAGCCTCATCGCCGCTGGCGCAGGCAGCCAGCGCGGGAACACGAAGGACCGATGGCCAGGAATACATCGATCAAGCGGCCTGCAGGCCGCGGGACGCCTCGAGGACCGTGCGGGCTACCTGGGGCACCACAAGGTCCTCGGGGGAGAGCGCGGCACGCTGCGCCTCCACCGCGTCCAGGAGGGGCTCGAGCTCCGCAGTAGGCGAGAGGCCGAGCCGCGTCGCCAGCGCCCATCGCCCTGCGCCAACACAACGGCGCCACCAGGACGGCCGGGCGCCACAGCCTCCGCCACGCCGCGGTCACAGCGCGTCGGGGGGGCGCCAGCCCACTCATCGTCCAGGTCCCCCGTTCTCCCTTTTCGACAGCGAGCACACTCGCAGCAGCATCGGGTTGGGCAGGAGCGGGGGCAGGCCGCGCGCAGCGACGACGCCGCCGCCTCGGCCTGGGGCCGCCCCCGCCATCTCGGTGGCCACGACCTCCTCGCCGCCAGCCGGTGGGGCCCACACGGCCGCCGCGCCCGCCGCCCCACCGCGCCCGCGTCGCCGCCGCCGAGGGCGGCCCGCGCGGAGGATGGGGGCTGCCAGCGCGTCCGCCTCCCTCGGCGCGGGCCGCTCAGCCGCGGGGCCGATCAGATCGGCCAGGGCGGCGCGGAGCAGCCCCTCCGCCGCGCGCAGCAGGCGGGTCCCCGACGGGGACCGCCCGGCCGCGCGGCCGGAGGCGGCGTGGGCCGCGAGGAGAGCTCCGCGCGCGGCCTCGACGGCGCCGCGGAGCTCCGCACTCGGCCGCGCACCGGGCATCGGCGAGGCGGCGACGACCCGAGGGTGCCTGCGACACAAAGCCTCGAGGCAAAATGGCTTGACCCAAAATGGCTACGGAGCCACAGGGGGTGGGAGAGAGAAGGAGGAGAACAGGAGGAGGAGGAGGAGGAGGAGGAGGAGGAGGAGGAGGGGGAGGAGGAGGAGGAGGAGGGAGGGAGGAGGAGGAGGAGGACCTCCCCCTCCCTCCCTTCCTCCCCCCGCCCTCCGTCTTTTCTCTCCTCCCCCCACCCTCCCTCCTGTTTTCCTCCCCCTCCTCCTCCTCCCTGCCCTCCCTCCCCCAACCTTAGATTGGGCACGTCCCCCTACGGGCGGCTCTTGGGCGAAAATTGCAAACTGGCCAAAAAATGCTCAAAAGTAGTGATAGCCGAAAAACCGAATAGTTGTGGTCTATGGTTGCATATTCCTCCTGTGGAGGGACATGCCCGACTTAACCCCCACCCCCTCCCCGTGATGGGCGTGTTTTCCA
>CAUYUJ010000798.1:23925-41160 GCA_963575745.1 Prorocentrum cordatum
TTGTGGTGGTGGTGGTGGTGGAAAACAGGCTCATCATCCCCGCCCCCGGGGAGGGCCTCCTCCTCCTCCTCCTCCTCCTCCTCCTCCTCCTCCTTCCCCCTTCCAACTTGTGGTGGTGGTGGTGGTGGAAAACAGGCTCATCATCCCGCCCCCGGGGACCTGGGCAAGCCCGAGCGCTGGCGACCTCAGGTCGGTCACCCTCGGGCCTGGGCCCCGCCGGCCGCCGCCGCCCTCGGGGCCGCGGCGCAGGAGGCGGGGACGAGGAAGGAGGAGCACGACGAGGGAGGACGAGGAGGAACGGAAGAGGGAGGACGAAGAAGTAGGACGAGGAAGGACGAAGGAGGAGGGGAGGAGGACGAAGAAGGACGGAGGGAGGAGGCAGGAGGGAGGGCGAAGGAGGACGGAGAACGATGAAGGACGGAGGGAAGAGGGAAGAGGGAAGGAAAAGGGGGGGAAGGAGACGATCGGCTCGACAAGAGGAAGCGTCGTGCCCGCAGCGTCGTCTTGGGCTCCTCGGGGGGGCCGCAAGGATGGAGCTTTAAGCTCAGAGACCAGCTAGGGCAGTATTGTATCCCGCCCTGCCCGGCGGTCAAAAACCACCCAGGCCACCCTGGCGGAGGAGGGAAGATGGAGGAGGGATCAGTGAGAAGGGAGGAGGGAGAAGTGAGGAGGGAGGAGGGAGAAATAACGAAGGGGGGAGGGAGGAGGGAGGAGGGGGGAGGGAGGAGGAGGAGGATAGGAGGTGGAAGAGGAGGTGAGATTAGGTGGTGGGGAAGAAGAAATAGCGGGAACTAACGAGGAGTAGGCGAAGGAGAAGGAGGGCGCGCAAGAGGAGAAACGAGGAGGAGAAGGAGGAGGAGGAGGAGGAGAGGGTGGAGGAGTAGGAGGAGGAGAAAGAGAAGGACGAAGAGGAGGAAGAGGTGGAGGAGAAGGAGTAGGAGTAGGAGTAGGAGGAGGAGGAGGAGGAGGAGGAGGAGGAGGAGGAGGAAGAGGAAGAGGTAGAGGGAGGAAGGGAGGGAGGAACGAGACGGGTTGAAGGAGGTCTGTCAAAGCTTTTCGGAGGCTCCCCGCCGCCCTGGCCGAAGCCGCCTCCAGATGCCCATCGGCAAGACCCTGGCTGGGCGATCTTCGAGACGAAGGACGACAACTGGAGGAGGGAGGGGAGAGGAGGGACGACGACGACAGCAGCGACGACAGCAGCGACGACGACGACGACAACGACGAATACGACAACGATGACGACGACGCTCTCGACGACGAAAAACGGCCACGACACCGGAGGCCGACCTCCCGGACCCCCAATGGCGCCTCGACGACGGCGGCGACGGCGGCAACAACGGCGACGACGACGACGACGACGACGACGACGGCGACGACGACGACGACAACGGAGACGAGGACGACGACGACGAAAGCGTTTTCTCGTTTCCCCAAGCGCCACTTGGCAACGGCTGGGCACAGATGGAGAAACTTGTCGGGACTCGCTCCGGGATGAGCCCTGGGGTCGACCTCGAGCATCACTGCACGGGCGTGCCCAGACCTCCGACGTCGCGACGCCTTCAAGACTGACGCATGGAGGAGGAAGAAGAGGGGAGGAGGAGGAAGAGGAGGAGGAGGAGGAGGAGGAGGAGCCACAGTTTCGGTTTCTGGGGCGACTGCGCTCCCCGGCTTGGCCGAGAAGGCCTGCGCACCGATTCCTGGGCCCACGGTCGACCTGGCCAGGATCGGCGCCGCCGTAGTTGGCGCCTTCCGATTCGACGGGGCGCCCGAAGACCTGCGTTAACCACGAACCGCGTCCGGAACGAATCTGCCCGGAACGTTGTCCGGAACGTTGTCCGGAACATTGCCCGGAACAAACGCGTGGACTCCACGTCCCTGGGCCCCCCCACTTCCGATGTCCTTGGGAGCCCCAGGGCTCTCCGGCCTCGTAGCGCCCGCGGCCCGCAGGCCGCTCAGGAGTGTAGATATCGGGCGTTCCGACGCCAAGAGGGGCCTCAATGGACGTCCCTGGGCACGCAGCAACCTCTGCCGCCGTCCAGGGCCTCGGCGAAAGGACATCATAGCGAAGGACATAACAATGTGCAAAGTGTGAGCACCGCCGTAATGAGTCGTCTTCGGTGGAGCTCCCCATGGGGGCCACACTCCGCGCGAGGGGTGCGCCACAGTGGGGCGGCGCCGCCGTGTGAACCCTGTCGCTGGGGCATTCGGCGGGGCCCCCCTATGGTCGCGCAGCCCTCACATGCGAGCCCTGCCACTGGGGCCCTCTGCACGGGGCCGCGAACCGCGCGAGAGGCGCGCCCGATTGGGACGGCGCCGCCATCCGAACCCTGCCGCTGGAACCTTCGGTGGAGCTTCCCGCGGGCCCACGAATCGAACCGCGTCGACCCGCTGGGGACCTCGGTCGTTCCGGCGGCTTGGGGCCGGCCGCGGAAAATCTGATCGACGGCCTTCCGAAGGTCGAGCAGGGTCGAGGCGGGCGCCCTATCCTGGTTCTAGTGGACCGTCACCACCACCTGAACCCACTCTGCTCGCGCCTGCCGCTGCCACGCGGCTCCGTCGCAGCTCTTGACAGCGCTGGCCCGCCAGCGCGGTCGGTCGTGGACGGCCTCCCATTACTTCGCTCACGGGCGACGGAACCGCCCGCCAAAGTGCGCCAGCGCCCCTTGGAGCGCGTTCGGCTGTAGCCCACCGTAGGACTTCGGGACGAAGGCCGTCTTCACGACGAAACCAAGCCATTCGCCGATGCTAACGAGGAAGTCGACGAGCGCCTCGATGCCCTTGTCGCGCGGCTGCTGCAGCTCGCGCGGCCCGAGGGAGTCGAAGGACGAAAATGTGGCCTCCCTAGAGCTGCCGATGATCTCACTGCCCTCAAGACCATTTCATCACTGAGGCTTCGACAATCTCCTGGCCGGTCAGAGTTGGCCGTCCTGGGCCAAGCCATCGGGCCCAGGCGCCCAGCATCGCGGAGGTCTGGTCAGGGCGCAGGGGGCCCCCGAACCTCTGGTGCGGCGCCCGATGGCCCAGTCGCCGCAGCTCCTCCTGCTGTCGCCCACCCCCGCCGAACCGCGCGGCCCGCCACGCCGGCCGCGAGGAGACCGACGCCGTGGAGGGCGCCCATGTCGAGGATAAGCATCGCGGCGGCCAGCGCCTCAAAGATGTCCCTGGAGCCCTGGCCGCTCCGACCCCATCGCGGGACTGCATGCCGCGCAGCTTGTCCGTCGCGTCGGCGGCCCTCGCCCCGCGCCGCGGGCAGTCAGCCTGCGCGCGCCCCTTCATCGCGATGGCCGCGCCCCCGCGCCACATGGCGAGCTCATTGCGCATCGGGGTCCTTGGCGGGCCGGGGGCCCCGATCTTGGCCACGTTGAGCTTCGGCCTGTTTCGTCAGCCCGCGCGCCTGCCGCAGTCGCGCGCAGGTCCCTCGGCATCGGGGGCGCTCCACCCCGCCAGGTGGATGAAGACCTGCCACATGCTGGCGATCGACGCTGCGGCCTGCATCGCCTGCCGCGCCCACTCGACGACGCGGCCCATGGAACAGCGCGCCTGAGGGGGCGGGCGCGGCGGCCACCCTGGGCACTCCACGACCTGCATCTGCCTCTCCACCGAGCACCCGTCGATATCCAGCTCGACCGGGCAGCGGGGGGCGAGGCGCCAGCCGCAGACCACCTGCGCCTTCGCCTCGCAGGAGACGACGCTGACAACCCACACGTCCGGGATCAACCCACCTGGGCGACGCACGCCCCCGCCCGGGGCAACGACCTTCAAGTTGCGGGCGCCCAGGGAGCCCGACTGCGCTAGCTCGGAGGGCGCCGGGTTGAAGTCCACCCCGCGACGACGGGCTCGCCGATCTGCGAAGCCGCGGCGAAGACCGCCTGCAGCACATTGCAATTGAAGTCCGGGAGGCCCTCGCTGACCTTCGGGCACGCGTTGAACTGGGCGCGCGCCACGACCCCCGCCCCGCGACTCGGGGCACGGTGGCGAGCCCAGGGGACATCTCAAACCCGCCGCTGACCTCGACAGCTCCGAGCCCATGCGCACAAGGCGCCAGCTGGAGTAGCCCTCCGCGGCCATGGACCCCAGGCCCGACTCCACTGCGAGGCGTGCCAGCGCGCGGCCCCCCTGCATCGCCAACTCGTCGGTGACCTCATCGCACCTGGTCGGTGCGCGGCGTGTCTCCTGAACTGCAACCATCACTGCTGCGCGCCGCGCTGTACTGCAGCGGCGCCTCGAATCTGCTGCGCGCGCTCACCCTCGCGCCTCCTCGAGCTAAAACTCCGCCTGTCTCGGGCCGCGCGGCCGCGCGGGGCCCCGAGGGCGTCGGCGCCGCGCCCGCGCTCAGCCGCGGCACTCTCGCGAGCGCCAAGCTGGCCGCCAGGATTTGTCAGCCGAGCCCAAGAAACGTCAAGCGCGGCAGCTTCGTCGTCCTCCTCTGGCACTGGCACCTCCGCTGCTGCGTGAACCGCCCCCCTTGCACCTCCATCTGCGCCTGGCGCGACGGCGGGCTGCTCGGAGGCCATTAGAATCGGCCAGCGAGGCGTTCTCGGCGGGGATCGCTGCGAGCCCGGTCTCGAACTGCTCGACGCGCGCGTCGCCCGCAGCGGCGCCGTAGAGCTCGGCGGCCCCCTGCTTCGCATGCTCCAGCTCCTTCTCCAGCCTCGCGGCTTCAATGCCGGAGTCCGCCACCGCCGCGGGCGACTTGAAAGCCTTCTCCGTACTGCTCGTCGAACGGTCCGTCGCGGTCTCACAGGAGCGAGTCGTCTTGTCAGCAGCCTGAAGAGCTTCGCGCCCAGCAGCGCCCAGTACACCAGCAGCGGCAGCGCGCCGAGAGATCTCCACCCTGGCCCGAGAAAAGTTGGACAGGGCATCCTTGGTATTCTCGAATGTTTCGCTGGGGAGCTCCGCCCACGCCTGGACCTAGCTGGAACTGAGCACGGCACCCAAAAGAGGTTCCGGACCGCTGCTTCCCGACCGTGACAACAGCGCCCGCTGCTCCTCATTCCACTGATTGTTGTTCGCCCACTTTTTGCCGCCGGCCCAGAACGCGGCGCCAGTCGGCGAGCCTGCGCTCCAGGGTTTACGAGGCTCGCGCGTCACCCCGCCGATATCCACATATCCAACGGCCCTTGGTAGTAAACTCCCCGCAACTGCACTTCCAATACTTTGCCATAGCGGACTCACAAGACGAGAACTATCAGTACAACCAGAACGCGAGGAGCGTGCTTGACGCACCCACAAGAAGATTGAGGGCGAGCCGCGGACTCGCGGTATCCGTCGCTTACCTGGGCAAGCATGACCTTGAGCCAACATGCCTACGGAATGCCACCGAGGCCTTCGGTGGAGCTCCTTGCGGGGCCACGAACAGTGTGATGGGCGTGCCGACATGGTGGGGCGGCGCCGACACGCGAACCCTGCCATTGGTGCCATCGGTGGGGGGCCACGAACCGTGTGAGGGGTGCCAATGGGGCGACGCCGCCATGCGAACCCTGCCACTGTGGCGTTCGTTGGAGCCCCCGATGGGGCCGCGAATCGTGTGAGGTGTTTGCCAAGATGGGGCGGCGCTGCCGTGCGAACCCTGCCATAGAAGCCTTCGGTGGACTTCCCGATGAGGCCACGAAACGTGTGAGGCGGTGTGCCGAAAGCGGAAGGAAGACGCAGGGATGGGGAGCCGCGAAACGTGTGAGGGTGTGTCGAAACAGAGGCATGCGGAGGGCAGAGGCAATGATGGGAGGAGGGAAAAGAAAAAGGGGAAAGGAGGAAGGAGGAATGGGTGACGCAAGAAGCTGTCTCTTCAAAACGAGGACCCAATACCACAAGACAACAAAACCTGCATAACAAGACACAAACAAACAGCGTCTGTCTCGAGGCCCAGGATCCCAACACTGCGGCGGCACACCAGCGCAACGGCTAAGCAGCGTCAACCGAAGAACGTTGGCGGCAGAGGACAATCTCTTGGTCACAGCACTGGCGGTCGCTCAGCCCGGTCGAAGTGGAAGCTGGGCTGCGAGAGCGCAAACTGCGCAGAAGCGGGAGAAAGGAGGCCGCGCAGGGATGTGGGGAAAGAGGCGCGCACCCAGGCCGAGCAGACCGTCGCAAGCTGTGCGGGCAGCCACAGGAAGACGACAACTATACACGGACACCGATCCTGATCCAGCCCATCCTGAGCCCGAGATCCGTGTATAGAGGAGGTGAAGGAGTTGGAGTTGGAGGAGCAGGAGGAGGAGGAGGAGGAGGAGGAGGTCAGATGGGAGGAGGAGGAGGAGTGAGGGGAGGGAGAGGAGAGGGGGGAACGAGGACGAGGACTACTACGAGGAGGAAGGAGGGCGAAGAAGAGCGCCACACTCGCTCTTGCTCAGGTCGAGTGCTGGCCCTCGCAGGAGTTCCTTCCTGCGCGGAGGTCGCCCGTCGCCGATCCTTGCACGCAGCGCGACAGTAGAGAGGCCTTCATGCTTGGGCGAGGTCCCCCCCACCGCGTTGACGATCGTCCTTCCTCCTCCTCGCTCCTCCTCCTCCTCATCCCTCCTCCTCTCCTCCTCCTCCTCCTCCTCCTCCCCCTCCTCCTCCTCCTCCCCCTCCTCCTCTCCTCCTGCCTCCTCTCTCCTCTGCACCCCTCCTCCTCCTCCTCCCACCTCCTCCTCCTCCTCCCCCTCCTCCTCCTCCTCCTCCTCCCCCTGCCTCCTCCTCCTCCCCTCCTCCTCCTAACCTCCTCCTCCTCCTCCTCCTCCTCCTCCTCCTCCTCCTCCTCATCCTCCTCCTCCTCCTCTATGCACCCCGAAAGCCGCGAACCGCGGGCTGCTGCGGCGAAGGGACACTCTTGCCGAGTCGCCGGCTGTCTCCCGCCGCTGGCCTGCGGGCCACCAGTCGGGCGGCCTCTGGCGGCCGAGATATAAAGACGACCCTTGGCACCCCAGGAGCGCGCGGGGCGGGGCGCGGCTGCTGGAGCTCGTGCCGAGGCACGAAAGCAGCGAGACCCGACGAGAACGTCTGACAACTTCGAACCTCGGGGCCGAGAAGGGGCGGAGGAGGAGGAGGAGGGGGAGAAGGAGGAGGTGGGGGAGGAGAAGGAGGAGGAGGGGGAGTTCCGTTCCGTTCCTTCCCATTCGAGCTCAACTTCGGGTTCGCTACACCACTGCTGCTCTGGGCCAGGACTGTTTAGCCTGAGACCTCCACATTGGGGGGGGGCCACAATTCTGAAGAGGAAAACCCCCAAAAGCGGTGGATCGGTGTCCCGCCGAGCCGCGGGGACACCCCACACGGGGCGGGCCTTGGAATCTAGAGCAGTTGGACCGACATTGGGGGCGGCCTGCAACCTCAGGACGGAGGGACTCAGAGGCCACTCCCCCATCCTGGGCGCGCAGACCCCCCCCAGTCCCCCAACCGACACTATCTACTTCTCAATCTTGATCTGCCTAACTAGCTTGCCTCTCGGGGCTCGGCCTGGCTTATTGTTGAAGCCTACAGCCCTGGGAAGCTGATAAATCACCTGCTCAACTGTTGCTACCTTTCCTACTCCCTTTAGCTCGATATCTAGAGGCGACCTGATCACCCGCCCCGCCGCGACTGCCTTCTCGTCGGGCTCTGCGGCCTGGTCATCGATTGTCTTCCAGAAGGTCTCGTGCTCCTCGAGCAGGTTCGGTCCCTGAGCGCGGGGGTCGGGCAATATGGTAGAGCCGACCACCTTGACCGTGATCCTCGAGATGGCCGGGTCCTGAGTGTTGCTGGTGCTGCACTCCTTGACCCAGGTCGACGCCGTGGACATGTCGCTCTTCTGCATCGTCAGGAGGAGCCGATTGGGCACATCTGCGAGGTTCTTGACCGAGTCCGGCGCTTCGCCCTGCTTCTCGAGCCAGACGTTGAAAGCGCTCAGAAGCGCGGCAACACTCTGCAACTCTGGAGGCCCGAGACCGTGCGTCCCCGCCTTGCAATTCCTCCGTCTTCTTCTGGCACTCCGCGCACGTGCCCTTGAGGACAGCCACTATCTCCGCATCGCTGGGCCCGTGCACCGTGAGGCCCGCTCCGAACTCCAGCGTGCGGACACTGGATTCTAGCTGTCGAAGCAGTCTGGCGTTGGCGTGCGACTCCTCTCCCTTGCCCTCTCCCTTGGCCGACTTGGCCCTGGACCCCTCGCTGGGCTGTCCTTCCTGTGCTGCTCGCTTGCCCAGCGTGCTGGCCATGAGCCAGTCTGGCGTCTTCTTGACGATAGAATATGATGCTCTCCTCGAGCCCAGGAACTTCGATCTCGAGAACGTGCGTGTGAAGATGCTGCTGGAAGTGTTCAGCCATGACGTCCACGGAGGTCGCCATTGTCGCTCGCAGTGCAGTCGCAGGCAGGACATTCGAATGTTCGGGGTAGAAATACTTTACCATCTGTGCGGCCCTGAACACATATACATTTACCCTTTAGTAAGCCCTGATGCACGTGCCGCTTCGCGTAATCGATCGACGAGAAATTCGAACAACATATAACACACTGTCTGGACACACAGCACAATCTACCGAGTAACTGCTTTCCGTGGGCCCCTCCTTTTCTCATCAAGTAGCGCGCCGCCAACTGATTTTCGCTGAAAAAAAACTATCGCTGCATTGCTCGCCGTCGTCTTCTAGTGCTGCGCATCTGAAGGCCCCCCCCCTCTCCACCATCTCCTGCGCGTGCTCGTGCTTGGTGGGGTTGAAGAAATAGTGCGCCGCGCTCCCTCCGACGTCGAGATGCGTGACCCACCCCCCTGCCCTCGAAAAGGATATCTTCCAATCCATATATCTCCAGCAGCCTCGCGCCGTCATCGAAGAGCTCGATCGCTCGAATGTCCTCGCAAAACTGCGCGCGCCACGGATTCGCCGCCCCTTCGCTGCTCAAGTATGTCTGAATTTCGCTGCTGATATCGCCCCGAGAGCAACCGAAAACACTGCAAGAAACTGAGCACACCGTGGGGGCTCTCGAAGACAAGCCTGAAGCCATCTGAGTCTCTTGACGCGCATTTCGACTTGAGGGGCCGCCGGGCGAACTTTTGGCAACACCTGTAAGTTGGTGAGGGCCCTCACCGAGCCGTCTTCTCGCCAGAGAGCCGTTCCTCTCAGCAAGATCCTCGCGCGCATGGCAAGAAACTGCAGGCTGCCAGCCTTGGGCTCGCATGGGCACGTTGCGCGCGCAAAACTTCGGCTCCGCTGTAGCATGCGTTGGCGACAGAGCCCATCAGCAGGTTGATCTCCCAGCTGAGTGGGGCGCCACTCGTCCAAAAACGAAAGAGCAGGCACCGGGCAGCGCCCAGCCTGCAAGCGAAATTCAACTTCACACAGTGCGAAACGCGAATGCACGCGCGGCCCCAGGTACCAAGCACATGTTGTCGTGCGTCCGTCGAGGCACTGTTCTTCTAGAAGCCTGGCCTCCAGGTGCGCTGCACTGTGGCCACAAAGAAGAAGCATGTTCCCCTGCTTAGCGACATTCTGGGCCATAGTGACCTCACTCATTCTCTCCGTGATAATGCCATTCTGGTGCCTACCCGCTTCGGGGACGGTCGCAATGGCGTTGGTCGGGGCGTCGAAATTGTCGGCAGCGTCGTCCACGTAGAGTTTGAAGGCGGCTTGTATCCACTTGTTGTTCCGTTGACATTTGAAACTGTTGTGCTTGTAGTTGTCCACCGTAATAGACCCCATTCCCATGTGCCGCGAGTAAGCCCCATCAAAAAGTCGTACCATGGCTAGACATCCTTGCTGGAACAACAACACTGTGCTGGTCGTGTCCCCAGGAAGCATGAGGCTCGCGAGTTGCACTCTGAACTTCATGATCGCCCAGTCCTCCTCCCTGAAAATGTACTCTACCTCCTGGCAGAGGCTCTCGTGGTCGATGCTGTAGAAGGCGCTGGTGGCGTCGTGTAGCCTCTTCACGTGGGATTCGCCATTGTAGTACTTCCGCCGCGAGAAAGCCTGCTGGACAGCCACAGCGGCCTCACGCCGCCGTCCAGGTAGGCACCCGTAAACCCATGGTTCCACAGTCGGGGGGCGCCCTCTGGTCAATAAGCTCCTGTAGTGCGCCTTCGCGACCGTGCACGCTAGCATGATGAGCCTCTCCCCGTCTACGCCCTCCTTGCTGTTCCCCTTTCCGGGCATCGGAGCAAATCCACGCGCGCGGCATCTGGTTGCTCTCCCTGGTGCCTTTGATGAAACAAAACAGACGAAATGCACGGGGCCCGCGGTGATCTTCTCCGTATTCTCGTATCCCATGCCATGCGGCGTCCCCCCCCTCCGCTTTTTGACCCAGTTGAAGAACGCGGCGGCCCTGAGGAACTCGGCGCCGATGCTGGCCTGCGGCGCAGCCCGCCCAAGGCGGAGGCGCCGCGCCTCGGCCTTGAAAGCCCCCATGTCCTCTGCTATTGTGTCGTTGTCTACGTCCCGGTAGCTTTCGGGTAATCTGTCTAGTAGGTCCATCATATGATCCGCCGAGAGGGGGAGTGCCGAAGCGCCGCCCTTGTCTCCTGGTAGTTGCAGTCGATCTGTCCATCCCGTGACCGTGCCGCTCGTCGAGAGCCGTCGATGATCCCTCTTCCTTGGTCCTCTGCCCCTGGCGGCGATGAGGCGGGCAAGGCGGTGCACCTCGTGGTAGTCCTTGTTGGCCCTTGCCTCATTGAATGCTGCCAGCCTGTCATCTTGAACTCTGTGCTAGTGCTGCTGCTTGCGCCTTCTGAGCCACCTACTGATCGTGATGATGCGCACTGTGATGGCGAGCTGCTCGTCGTCGTCGTCCTTGGCGTAGGCCCAGGCGAGCTTTTCGCGCAGCAAGCGCCTCTGTCGCAGCAGCCGACCGAGCTCCGCAGCGTAATCCTTATGCGGCTCTGCGTAGCCCTCCTTGGTGTTGCAAGTGGCCTCGCACCTGCCGTCAGCGAGTCGATAAGGAGCTGGTTGGCCTCGACCGTTTTGTTGTAGCCCGTCTGAGCGCCAAGCCAGGCAACCTGTTTTCCATGATTGTCGCATGTACTATGTCGATGAAGTCTCGTCTCCTATGTCCTCGCTGCAATGGGGCGCTTGCAGCAGTCGGCTCGATCGTCGTTCTTGCTCGCTGCTGCACAGTCTCGAGCTGCTCTGAACTGACCAGCGCCATTCCCAAAGGTATGTGATCCCATTCTCTTCTCCATCTTCTACGAGGCTGTAGTCTACGCATACTCCGTCTGAACGTCGTGCACCATCGCACCGTGGCCAAGAGTGCTGCTGGTATCGCGATGTAGCCGAGTGTCTTGGCAACTCCATTGGACCCGACAAACGTGTAGCCCGCATCCGTCATTGTATTAGCAAGACAAAGCTCGTGTGCAATCAAAACGGGTCTGGGCAACGCGGCCGCTGGACGTTCTTCCTGTCCCAGTGCATAGGCTCCTATGATCCCCTCGACCCCTGTGGCGAAAACTGAGTTCAAATCCATTGTGATGGTAACGGGTCCACCTTCCCGCGAGCCTGTCGGGGGTCTTGGATAGCCATCTAATCATACTTTCACAACACTGCATGTATTTGACCTGTTGGGTTCTCTCACGGGTACAAGGTGGGAAATACAAACGGATGAATGCGAAACGGAGATTGTGACGTTCGACTTTGCAACAGAGCACTCGCCCCTGAAGACCACGGGGGGCTACGGCTGCACCGCGGAGATGACACGGACGAAAAACCCTGCTGTTGAACCATATACTGATGCCGCACGATTTGTTGGTGTGAGCCCCAGACTTCCAGCCCTCGGAGTATCCCAAAATCCCCCTTCCTGCCGGAGATCTCGTGAGGCCCGTTCCTTCTCCTGTGCGCCGGCTAAAGTGATGACCGACGTCGTGCGCAATTCATCCAGGATGTCTTTCGTGCGGTTCTGGGTGGCGCTGCTGGGGTTGTACATGGCAATACTTACCTGCCCAAGATGCGCCGCTGGGCCCCGACTCATGGCGGGCCTGCTGGGTGTGCTACCTTCCTCATCCAAATTCTGAAGTGGCGCGGGCTTCCTTGAAACCTCATACGGCCACTTGGAGGAGGGGGAGGAGGAGGAGGAGGGGGAGGAGGAGGAGGAGGAGGAGGGGGTTTGGAAGGGGAGGGGGAGGAGGAGGAGGACAAGTGCAAACCTAAGACTCATCAGCGGTGTTGGAATATACCCTCCCTCCAAGTTCCCTCTGCACGGGCCCCGAGACAGGTTCGCTTCCACTGAAGGACTTGCTCCGATGGGGGACAAACGTGTCAAAATCCTGAAGCGTGTCCAAAGACCATTATCAGGACGCCAACGCAACGAACAACAAAAATACTTGTGACGCTCTGGCGATCCAAAATCGTACCAGAACACCACCCATGGGACTTCAACACAGCGAATACACGTAACCGTTGCGCCCTGACAACCATGAATCGATCCAACACTCCATTTCTAGTACGTCAACAATGAGAAATAATGAAACGTTTGCGAACGTTTAGAACGAATTTGCGCGGCGCTAAGGCGAGAGACACATTCTGAAAACGGCCCGCCCTCAATCCGCGAAATGATTGCCAATGTTTGAAGCGAATGTGCACGGCGCTGAAGCTGCATTTTGAAAACGATACGCCTTTAATCAGTGAAGCTCTTGCAAATGTGTGGAACGAATGCACGCGGCGTTAAGGCGAGAGGCGCAATTTGAAAACGACACGCCCTCAATCCGTGAAACTCTTGCAAACGTTTAAAACGGATGCGCACGGCGCTAACGCAGGAGCCGCATTTTGAAACCGACCCGCCCTCAACCCGTGAAACTCTTGCAGTGTTTAAAATGAAGGTGCGCGGCGCTAGGGCGAGAGTCACATTTTGAATACCATCCGCATTCCATCTGTGAAACTTTTGGCAATGTCTAAGCTTCAGGGTCACAGATGGTGAGAAAGTCTCTGGCGAGACGCCCGGCCCGCACTTTCCACCAGCCTCGGAGTGCGACAGGGAGAATTATTTATAAGGAAAAGGAATGGAGGAGGAGGAGGAGGAGAAGGACAAGAAGAAAGAGGAGGAGGAGGGAGGGAGCAAGAGAGGGAGGGAGGGAGGGGGAGTAAGGGAGGGAGGGAGGGGGAGGGAGGGAGGGAGGGAGCAAGCGAGAGAATGAGCGAGGGAGGGAGGGGAGGGGCGAGCGAGTGAGCGAGCCAGGGAGGGAGGAGGGAGGAGGAGGGAGGACGAGCAGCAGGAGGAGGTAGGAGGAGGAAGGAGGAAGGAGGAGGAGGAGGGATCAAGGGGAGGGAAACCAACGGGAGGAGGAGGAGGGATCAAGGAAGGAGGAAGGAGGAGGAGGAGGAGGAAGGAGGAGGGAAACCAACGTCAACGTCCGAAAACCGTTGACATTTCGGTCGCAGACTCGAGCGAAGGAGGAGTCATGAGAAGCTGGCTTGCACACAGAGCAGCGAGGAAAGGACGAGCGGAGGCCGCGGCAGCGAAACGGGTCCCGAGGGAAACGGGTCCTGGACCCCGGGGGCCTTCCCCCAAAACGAGCTCTTCCTCGTGAATCGCTCTCCGACCGCCCCGAGGCCCGAGGGCCCCCAGGGCCCGTGAACGGCGAAACACCTCGGGCCCCGTTTCCCTCGGAGGACCCGCTTCCCCCCTGTCGTTGTGGATACCATGACAGTGGACACTCGAACAATCCGATTATTGAATTAAAGATGTGTTTAAAATGTGTGAAACATGCTCCGAAAAATGTCTCAAGCAGGTTTTTCGCACGTTTAAAACATGTTTGAAACGTCTTTTAGACATCTGGAAATTATTTGGCAGCATGCTTCCTCTCCATCAGTCGACCTCCGCAACCTTGGAAGCCAGAATATTACCACCATCACCGAGACCGGGTTCTTCTTCCCTCTGGAGGCACGCCGCCGATATTGGTGTTGGTGTCAACCTCGAGGCCTGCGAAAGACCCCGGGCCCCGCTTCCCTCGGAGGACCCGCTTCCCCCCTGGCGAAGCAGGCAGGATCGGCTTCGGGGTGCGTCGCTGCCGTCGTCCGGCGGAGGGGCGGCACCAGCAGCAGTGGGGCAGCGGCCGAGCACACGGGAGGGTGCCCGCCTCGAGCTGCTCCCCGGGCGGGCTCTCGGCCCTGCTGGGCGCCTGCCGGGAGCCCAGGTCGGGGGCGAGGGGATCATCCTTCCTCCTTCTCCTCCTCAGCCTCCTCCTCCTGCTCCTCCTGCTCCTCCTCCTCCTCCCGCTGCTCCTCCTCCTTCTCCTCCTCCTCCTCCTCCTGCTCCTCCTCCTCCTCCCAGTTCTCGAGGCCAGGGGACTGTGGAGTACTTCAGTGTTCCAGAGGGTTGTTTACGAGCTTGCACCCTTCTCTTCATCATTATCCTCATCTTATCTCTATATATAAAAATGAACATGAATAGATGCACTCCTTCTCTCGCATCTTACCTCTCTATCGATAGAACTATGGATAAGTATATATAACATACCTATATGTGCACTCCTGCCTGAAGCTGTGCCGTTATCCATGCCGATGCGATACCAGCCCATTGCCAACCAGTGCCAATGCAAAGCCAATTGGGGATTATGTTCTTTCGGTAGATTTCAATCAGAAGCCTTCTGTGGAGGATATACACAAAATGTCAGTAGGAGTCCTTGTGCGGGAAGAGCCATGAGGACTCGCCAGCGCAATGCCAGCGCAATGCTAAAGAATGCCAACGCAATGCCAAACCAATGCCAAGGACCCCAATCCAATGTCAACGCCATGCCAATGAGGGCAATCCTTTGTGGTTGATTTCAGTCAGAGTCCTTGTGGAGGTTGCAATAGGAATCCTTCTGCGAAGAAAGGAATTGGAACTCGCCAGCTCAATGCCAGCGCAATGCCAAAGCAATGTCAGCGCAATGCCAGCGCAATGACAATGAGATCTCAAATCCGATGCCAATGCCATGTCGTTGGGGGCAATCCTATGTCTTGATTCAAAAAGAATCCTAGTTTGCGGAGGGTTTCAATAGGAATCCTTCTGCGAAGGGAGGCATAAGGACTCGCCATCGCAATGCTGAAGCAGTCCCAACGCAATGCCGAACCAATGCCAACGCGACCCCAATCCAATGCCAATGCTATGCTAATGGGGGCAATCCTTTGTGGTAGATTTCAATAAGAACCCTCCTGGGGGTTGCAATAGAAATCCTTCTGCGACGGGAGGCATTGGAACTCGCCAGCGCAATGCAAGCGCAATGCCAAAGCAGTGCCAACGCAATGCCAGCGCAATAGCAATGCGATCTCAAATCCGATGCCAATGCAATGTCGTTGGGGGCAATCCTATGTGGTAGATTTCAAAAAAAATCCCTTTTGCGGAGGGTTTCAATAGGAATCCTTCTGCGAAGGGAGGCATGAGGACTCGCCAGCGCAATGCTAAAGCAGTGCCAACACAAGGCCGAACCAATGCCAAGCCGACCCCAATCCAATGCCAATGGGAGCAATACTTTGTGGTAAATTTCAATGGGAATCCTAGTTTGTGGATGGTGGCAATAGGAATCCTTCTGCGAAGGGAGCCATTAGGACTCGCCAGCGCAATGTCGGCGCAATGCTCAAACAGTGCCAACGCAATACCAAATCAACCAAATCAAACGATGCCAACGCAATGTCGTTTGGGGCAATCGTTTGTGGTGGATTTCCATGAGAATCCTTCTTATGGGGGTTGCCATATGAATCCTTCTGCGAAGGGAGGCATTAAGACTCGCCAGCGCAATGCCTGCGCAATGCCAGCGCACTTCCAACGAAATGCCAACACAACGTTAAACCAGTGCCAATTGGGGGCATCCTCTCTTGGTGTATTTCAATGAGAATATGTCTGGGATGATGTCATTGCGAACTCATGTTCAGAGGATTTCAATAGGAATCCTTATGTGAATGGCTTCGAATGCAATCCTTCTGTGGAGACTTTCAACTTGAATATTGGGTCACTAGGCATCCTTCTTTTTGGGATGGATGAATACGAATTTTCCTGTGGAGCCTCCGGTTAGGACTCGCCAGCGCAATGCCAAAGCATTGCCAACGCAATGCAAAGCCAATGCAATGGCGACCCCAATCCAATGCCAATGCAATGCCAATGGGGGCAATCCTATGCGGTAAATTTTAATCGGAATCCTTCTCATGGAGGGTTTCAATAGAAATCTTTTGGCGAAAGGGGGTAATTAGGACTTGCCAGCGCAATGCCAGAGCAATGCCAAAGAAGTGCCAACGCAATGCCAGCGCAATGTCAAGGCGATCCCAACCCAATGCCGATGCAATGCCAATTGGGGAAATCCGTTGTGGTAGATTTCAATCGGAATCCTTCAGTGGAGGGCGTCGCATGGAATCTGTCTGCGGAGGATTTCAATATAAACCCTTCTTGTGGATGGTTTCAATAGGAGTCCTTCTTGAAGGGGCTTTCAATGGGAGTCCTTCTGTGGAGGGTTCCATAAGGATTCGCCAACGCAATGCTTGCGAAGTGCCAGCGCACTGCCAACGCACTGCAAAGCATTCCAGCGAAATGCCAAACCAATGCCAAACCGATGCCAATGCAATGCCAACGGGGGGATTCTTTCGCAGCATCTCAATAGCAGTCTTTATGCAGGTGATTCCAATAGGAACCAATACGTGGAGGATTTCACTAGGAATCCTTCAGTGGAGGGTTTCGATAGGAATTCTCCCGTGGAGGATTTCACTATGAACCCTTATTGTGGGGGCTTTCGATCGGAGCACTTCCAGAGGTGAGGGCAGATGAGGCCCTTTTTCCGCCGCCGCCCCCCCCCCCCCCAGAGAAAGAAACAACAACCAAATCGGGTTTGCGTCGAGTTCTTTGGGGGGCCGACGAAGAAAAAAATATGGGGCCTCCCTCTCCTCCTCCTCCTCTGCCTTCTCCTCCTGCCCCCAGAATCGAGGTTGTTTGTTGTTTCCTGCTCCCCCCCCCCCCAAAAAAAAACTAACAAAAAAAGGCCGCGCCGCGTTTTTTTGTTGGGGGCACAGGAAACAAAAAAGCTCGATTCTGGGAGGAGGAGAAGAGAAGAGAAGAGAAGAGAAGAGAAGAGAAGAGAAGAGAAGAGAAGAGAAGAGAAGAGAAGAGAAGAAAAGAGAAGACAAGGATGAACAGGAGGAGTTGGAGAAGAGGGAGAAAGAGGAAGAGGGGGAGGAGGAGATGGGAGAAGAGGAAGAATGCTCGAAAACTCCACGAACAAACTATACGAACACACTCTTCGAAGGGCGAGGTACTCCAGAATCCCCCGTTCTCCATCCGTCCTCCCCCTCCTCCTCCTCCTCCTCCCCCTCCTCTTCCTCCTCCCCCTCCTCCTCCTCCTC
>CAUYUJ010000798.1:41260-56260 GCA_963575745.1 Prorocentrum cordatum
ACCACCACCATCGTGATCATCATCATCAGCATCATCAGCATCATGATCATGATCATGATCATGATCATGATCATGATCATCATCATCACCATCATCAGCATCATCAGCATGAACAGCATCATCAGCATCATCAATCATCATCAGCGGCATCGTCAGCGTCATCATCAGCGTCGTCATCATCGTCGTCAGCATCGTCAGCAGCATCATCATCATCATCATCATCACCATCATCATCGTCATCATCATCATCATCATCATCATCATCATCAGCATCAGCATCAGCATCAGCATCAGCATCATCATCATCAGCATCAGCTTCATCAGCAGCAGCATCATCATAATCAGCCCCAGCATCATCATACTCATCATCATCAGCATCATCATCATCAGCACCATCATCATCGTCATCAGCATCAGCATCCTCATCGTAATCGGCATCATCATCACCATCATCATCGTCATCATCATCATAATCAGCATCGTCATCATCATTAGCATCATCAGCATCATCATCATCAGCATCATCATCAGCATCATCATCATCATCATCATCGTCATCATCATCGTCAGCATTGTCAGCGGCATCATCAACATCAGCAGCACCATCATCAGCAGCATCATCATCAGCATCAGCATCACCATCATCAGCGTCATCATTATCATCATCAGCACCAGCATCATCACCAGCATCTTCATCAGCATCATCATCATCATCACCATCATCAGCATCATCATCATCATCATCGTCATCATCATCATCATCATCATCATCATCGTCATCATCATCATCGTCGTCATCATCGTGATCATCATAATCATCATCATCAGCATCATCATAATCATCAGTTTCATCATCAGCATCATCAGCATCATCATCATCTATCCTCCATCTATCCCCCATCCTCCATCCTCCTCCTCCTACATCCTTATCCTCCATCCTCCATATCCCCCTCCTCCATCCTCCTCCATCCTCCTCCTCCTCCTCCTCCTCCATCCTCCTCCATCCTCCTCCATCCTCCTCCATCCTCTCTCCATCCTCCCTCCTCCTCCTCCTCCTCCCTCCTCCTCCTTCCTCCCTCCTTCCTCCTCTCCTCCTCCTCCTCCTCCTCCTCCTCATCATCATCATCATCATCATCACCCTCCTCTCCTCCTCCTTCCTCTCCTCCTTCTCCTCCTCCTCCTCCTCCTCCTCCTCCTCCTCCGCCTCCTCCTCCTCCTCCTCCTTCCTCCGCCTCCTCCTCCTCACCCCCTCCTCCCCCCTCCTCATCCCCCTCCCTCCTCCTCCCTCCTCCTCCTCCTCCCCTCTCCTCCTCCTCCTCCTCCTCACCCATCCTCCTCCTCCTCCTCCTCCTCCTCCTCCTTCTCCTCCTCCTCCCCTCCTCCCTCCTCCTACCCCTCCTCCTCCTCCCTCCTCCTCCTCCTCCTCCTCCTCCTCATCCTCCTCCTCCTCCTCTCCTCCTCCTCCTCGCACTCCTCCGCCTCATCCTCCTCCTCCTTCGCCTCCGCCTCCCTCCTCTCCTCCTCCTCCTCCTCCTCCTCCTCCTCTCCTCCTTCTCATCCTCCTCCTCCTCCTACTCCGTCTCCGCCTCCTCTCCGTCTCCGCTCCTCCTCCTCCTCTCCTCCTCCCATCCTTCTCCGTACATCCTCCTTCCTTCGCCTCCTCCTTCTCCTCCATCCTCTCCTCCTCCTCCTACCTCCTCCTCCTCGTCCTCCTCCTCCTGCTCCTCCTGCTCCTCCTGCGCCACCCCCCTCGTCCCCATATCCCCCAATCCCCCCCTATACTCCTCCCTCCCCCTCCTCCTCCTCCTCCGCCTCCTCCTCCTCCCCCTCCTCCTTCTCCTCCTCCTCCTCTGGCTTCGCCAGCCCCACCCTGATGTCCCCCGAACATGCAGGGCGCGCCAGGCCGAGGGGGCCTTTGGCTTGCTGCAGCACCGTCTCGAGCTCCTCGAGGCGCAAACGAGAGCAAAGGCTCCACCGAACCCCCGCCAAATCCACATCCGTGGCGATGCGCAGCAGGACCTTCGCCGCCTCCTGGGCGGCGCGAGCGTGCGCCATGCAGCTGCAGTAGCGCACAGCAATGCCTTCCCCGGTGCAGAACAGACGTGCCGCGCCCGCGAGCGCGCTGAACAGAACACTCGAGCCAAAACGGCTACGGAAGAAGGATATGGCTACGGAGGGAGGAAGGAGGAGGAGGAGGAGGAGGAGGAGGAGGAGGAGGAGGAGGAGGAGGAGCAGCGAAAAAGAATCAGAAAAAGAAGAAGCAGACGAAGAAGAAGGAAAAGAAGAAGAAAAAGAAGGATAAGAGGGATAACAAGGAGGAGAACGAGGAGGAGGAGAAGGGGGAGGGAGGAGAAAGGCCAGAGGAGGCAGGAGGAGACAGGGGGAGACAGGAGAAATTGAGAAGAGGTAGGAGGAGGCGAAGGAGGAGGAAGAGTAGTAGGAGGAGGAGGAGGAGGATGAGGAGGAGGAGGAGAAGGGGGAGGGGGAGGAGGGAGGAGGGAGGGAGGGAGAGGAGAGGAGGAGGGGAAAGGAGAGGGGGAGGGGGAGGGGGAAGGGAGGAAGAGGAGGAAGAGGACGAGGGAGGAAGAAGAGGGGGAAATAGGAGGAAGAAGAGGGAGGAAGGAGGAGAGAAATAGGAGAGAAGAAGAAGATAAACAAGATAATGAGAAGATGAAGAAAATAATGAGAGGAGGGACGAAGGAGGAGGGAGGGGGAGGAAGAGGAGAAGGAGGAGGAGGAGGAGGAGAAGAGGAGAAGAGGAGAAGAGGAGGACGGGGAGGAGAAGATGATGAAGAAGGGAACGAAAAAGATGAAGAAGAGAACGAGGGGAGGGAGGAAGGAGGAGGAGGAGGAGGAGGAGGAGGAGAGGAGGATGATGGGAGGAGGAAGAAGGAGCTTCGGCTTGGTCATCCTCGAAGGCGGGAGTCACGGCTCACAACTGCCGGGCGGGTGCCGTCCCTCTGGGAGGCGATAGCAAAGGGAGAGGAGGAGGAGGAGGAGGAGGAGGAGGAGGAGGAGGAGCAAGAGGAGGAGGAGGAGGGACGAAGATGAAGGAGACGAAGATGGAGAAGAAGAAGAAGCAGAAGAAGCAGAACAAGAAGAGGGAGAAGAAAAGAGAGGAGGAGGGGAGGGAAGAGAGGGGGGCGGAGGAGGCAGGAGGCGGCAGGAGGAATTGAGAAGAGGGAGGAGGAGAAGCCGGAGGCGGAGGAGGAGGAGGAGGACGATTCAGAACTACTCAGAGCAGGCCAGCCAAATCTCCAGGAGAAAGATGGCTCCTGCGACACGAGGTAACCACCACAGGCGACGGGCCAAAAAACCGGCGGTGGGCCACCCTCGTCGAAAAACGGCACCCAAAAAATAAAGGGCCCCGCGCCGCGGGCGCCCCCAGCGGCCCCAGCAGCCCCCACTGGTGGGGCAGCCGAGGCCACAAAGACCCCGGGGCGGTGCAGGCCGCACCGGAAGCACCATGCGGCGCACCGCCCTGGGGTTAGGTCGGGCTTGTCCCCTACAGAGGGATTGTCGACGAAAAAAAATCCCCAAGAATACCCCGAAAAGGTCAACAAAAATACTCAATAAATAATCCCCAGACTATTTTTTGATTTTATCATTGTTATTACTATTTTTATTTTGGGGGTATTTTGTATTTTTCGTCGAAAATCCCCCTGTAGGGGGACAGGCCCGACTTAACACTAGTAGGGCAGCCAAGGCCACAAAGACCCCGGGGCGGTGCAGGCCGCACCGGAAGCGCCATGCGGTGCACCGCCCTGGGGGCCAGGGTTAAGTCGGGCCTGTCCCTCTACAGGGGGAACCCTGACTCCGGATCCGCCCTTCTTTGGGGAAATTCGTAAGTAGGGCTTGGAATTTCTGCCTTACGTTTCAAGCCCCGCTGATGCCAATTTCCGCCCTACTTTTCTGTTGCTGTTTCCGCACTACTTATGTGGAGTTCCGCCATATTTTATGTTGGGTGCAGAAACTTCCGCCCTACTTGTTCGGCCTCTTATCATTGGAAAACTAGCCAAAGTAGGGCGGACCTGGAGCCAGGGAATATTCAAAAATAGACAAAAACTAGTCTGGGGACTATGTTTAAAATATCTTGTTTACCTTTTTGGGGCATTTTGGCGGTATGTTTAATCTTTCGTCGAAAACCCCCCTGCAGGGGGACACGCCCGACTTGAGGCCAGGGGCCCCGCGCGACAGCAGTCGGGCCCTCGCCTCCTGCGCCCATCGCGCCCTCGGAGCTGGCGATGGGTGCCGCCGCGCCGCAGTGCGGGCATGCGTCGCAGGCCCGAGGGGGCCTGCGCCAGCCCGCCCCCCGAGGGGGACCCCAGGAGGAGGAGGGACGCCAAGTAGTTAGGACGGGCCTAGGGACCCCGCGCCAGGGGGGCCCGGCAACGGGGGGCATGGAGCGGGAGGAGGAAGAGAAGGAGGGAAGGGGAGGTCCTCCTGGATGAAGGGGCCCTGGGACACACAAATAAATATACAAAAATAAAAAGATTCCCCATATCTTCCGATATTTTCTGGGTTTTTGTCGCCCCCCCCCACTTCCCATATTTTCCTATATTTTGGGGGGATCGACGATTAATTGTGTCTGTGTGTATTTTTCCCTCCTGACTGGAAGAAGGAGGAGAAAAGGAGAACAGGCAGGAGCGGCAGCAGCAGACCCCCCCCCCTGCCCGCCGGCGGCGCGCGGCGAGGCGGCGCTCGGGGCGGCGCCCTCCTCGCCCGCGGCCGCCTCTGCCTGGCGACGCGGCCGCCGCCGCCAACCGGCCGCCATCGTCGCCGAGGTCGTCGTCGTCGAGGTCTTCGCTGAGAACGTCGTCGTCGTCGCCGACGCCGAGGTCGTCGTCGTCGTCGCACCCACATCTCCGACGGCGTGATTGCTCTTCCCCGGTCTCGGCCTCTCGGGGCCGCTGTCGGGCCATCGGGCCACCCGGAAAGGGCCCGGGGCGCAAAACTGCACAGCTCTGAGGACGCACGCTGAAAAAACATTTCGTCGTCGTCGTGGTCGTCGTCGTCGTCGTCGTCGCCGCCGTCGTCGTCGTCGTCGTCGTCGTCGTCGTCGTCGAGGCATCTTCGTCGTCGAGGCGTCGTCGTCGTGGTCGAGACGTCGTCGTCGTCGTCGTCGTCGTCGAGGTGTCGTCGTCGAGACGTCGTCGTCGTCGTCGAGACGTCGTCGTCGAGGTGTCGTTGTCGAGGAGGCCCTGCGGAGGCCCTTCAGGGGACCCCTCGAAGGCCCCTCGGCAGCCCGTGGGAGGCCCTTGGGGGCCCTCGAGGACCGAGGTCTTGGGCAGGTCTCGAGGATCGAAGCTCGCGCATCGAGCCTCCTCCTCCTCCTCCTCCTCCTCCTCCTCCTCCTCCTCCCCCTCTCCTCCTCCTCCTCCTCCTCCTTCCTCCTCCTCTCCTCCCCTCCTCCTCCTCCTCCTCCTCCTGCTCCTCCTCCTCCTCCTCCTCCTCCTCCTCCTCCTCCTCCTCCTCCTCCTCCTCCTCCTCCCCCTGGCTGGGATGGGCGAGGCGTGCGAAAACGCGTCGGGACTCTTGTCCTGCCCCGCGCATGGACGCCAGCGGGCCCCCGCAGGCGTGCCTCGAGCCCCCGATCTCGTCTGGAAGCGATTACAGACTGTCCGCACGCGGCGCTAATATACATAAGCATATATCTACACAAATACATATACACATACACATACACATACAAATGCACTTGCATATACATATACATACATATACACATAGCCATTTGTATACAAATATATGTATATATATGCATATTTGTATATGTACATATACATCTACATATACATGTACAGACATATACGCATATACATATACAAATGCATATTCCTATACATATACCTATGCCTATACGTATACCTATACCTATACCTGTACATACACATGTACGTATACATATACATACATATGCATATACATATACATTGCTTATATATGTATATATACATACATACATATACGTGCCCATATACGTATGCACATACATATGCATGTACATGCACAGTTGCATGTACATACGCATGTACATAAACATATACGTATACAACAACATATACGCATAGGTATACATACACTCATATACATACACATACACGTATACATAGACCTACACGTAATACAGGTGCGTAAACATATACATATACATATACCCGATACATATACATGTACATATACATGAACAAGAACATATGCATATATAAACGTATGCATATGCATCTGCATATACTTAAACATATGCATCGACATGTACATATACATATAATATGCACGTGCAAATACATAAACATATACGTATACGTAGACATATATAGATATACACATGTACATACATATGAGCATCTATACATATACGTATACGTATACATAGACATATACATATACACCAACATGAACACATGCAACTCCATATACATATTCATATACATATATACACATGCAAATATGCATATACAAATACATGTACATATGCATATACATATACATCCACAAACGCATGCACTATCACATTACATATACATGTGCACGTTCATATATACATATATATACACATACTTCACATGTTCATATACATATGCGTATGCATATGAATATACGTATGTATATACAAATGCATATACATACACATATACATACACGTATACAAATGTACACGTGTACATACATATACACAAACATTCCAAATGTACACATACATATGCATATACACAAACATATACATACACACATATAACTATACATATACATGTGTACGTTTTGCACATACGTAATCAAAGACATGCACAGGCACATGTACATATACATATACACATGCGCATACATTTACATATACATATACATACACATACTCATACACATACATACATACACACATATACGTTAGGTATTAAAAATAGCTTGAACCAAACAATTGGCAGGGACTCCGCAGATTGTGTCCGCCAGCTCTCCACGAGGCCGAAACCTCGGGCTGCCTCGGCATCGGGAGCCCCTGCCTCTGAGGCCGGATCTTCCACGGCCACTTCGGGCGGAACCTGGATTCCGACCAGCCGGCGGGGCCCCTGGTCCCTGAGCACGGGCTTCCAAAGCGACCATGGCGAGCGCTTGGGCCCCCAGGCCATCCTCCACCTCCTACTCTGGATGTTTTTTTTTGTTATCAGGGGGGGGGGGGCGAATAACCTCTCGACTGAGCTTGCCCAATCCCGCCCCTCTCCATCGTCCGCCCCCTCCTCATCCTCCTCCTCCCCCTCTTCCTCCAACCCTCCCTCCACCCGTGCCGACAGCACTTGCCCAACACCCTAGCGGATCCAGTGGGGGTGGGGGCGATTACTGTCCCGTCCAGAGCAGTCTCCGTAGCATGTTTCAGCTCGCCCTACCAACTTGGTGTGGACGGAGGTTAACGACCGAAGGGTCGAACCTATCGTGAGGTCCGGTAGGTAGAGGACAATGAGGAGAGGAGATGGAGATCTATCCTCCTCTCGCCGCTGAAGGTCGGGCGCATACGTGTCCAATACCTGAGCCGAAAGGCATAGCAGGAAAGATGGACACAAGGAGGAGAGGAGCGGTCTACACACACACACACTTGAGCGCTGACCTGGCCAGCGCGAGAAAACCCCGAAGCCTGAGGACGGGACACGCCTGGCCTTGTCGGGCGTGTCCCCCTACAGGGGGGATTTTCGACGAAAAATAAAAAATACCCCAAAGAGGTCAGAAAATGTTCAAAAAATAGTCCCCAGACTCTGTTTGGCCCATGTTTTGATAATTGCTGGGGTACCTTTTTATTTTTCGTCGGAAATCTCCCTGTAGGGGGACAGGTCCGACTTAATCGACTACTCGCAAGAGTGACCCTGGGTAAGAGTGACCTTTGGTGCGCGGCTTTTGGGGGGCCGGGAGGAGACCAAACACGAGCGCGCAAGACGCTACTGCCGCATCGCGTTCGGCAATCGGGGGGCCCCATTGGTCCCGCACCAAAGGTCACTCCGGCGAAAGGTCACTCTGACGTTTAGTCGACGTAAGCCTGGCCAGGGCCGCCAACCGCTCGGCCAACCTGCCGGCCCTGCGGCTGCCTTCCCGCCCGAGGGGCGGCGGGCTCCCCCATCGCGGGTGCCGCGCGTCGCGGCGTGCGCTGACACCCTCTGCGGCCTCATCCCTGGCGGCGCGCACGAGGTGGCAGGGTCAGGTCGGGCGTGTCCCACTACAGGGGGATTTTCGACGAAAAGAAAATGCACCAAAAATACCCAAAAAGACTAAGAAATAGTCCAAAAAGAGTCCCCTGACTATTGTTTGACTATTGGTTGACTATTGTTGGGTATTTTCAATTTTTCGTCGAAAATCCCCCTGTAGGGGGACAGGCCGGACTTAATGGTAGGATGAGGCTGCTTCTCAGAAGGCGCCGTCCTTACATCTACAGACCAGGCCCGCGCCTTCTAAGAAGCAAGGGTGCCTCTAAGTGGCCTACCCCATCCCCCATACCCCCCTCTGCGCGTGGCCGCGTGGCCGACATGCGCTGGCACCCTTTGCGGCCTCTTCCAGTCAAGGCCCCCCTGCCCAGAACGCCAAAACCCACAGATGAGCCCAGGTGCTGGACGGCCACTCAGCCACCTGAAAAGGCCTGCGGCACGCCGAGCGTGCCAGCAGAGTCTTTGAAGAGAGTGCATGCCCCTGCGGCGTGGCGAGCCACACTGTAAACTGCAAAGCCCTCTCTGTCCCTCGCCGCTTGGGCGGAAAGGATGTTGGGCGACACTGGCCCGGACCAGCCTCCTTAAAACAATCCTGCTGACAGCGTCCAGACGCGTGCGAGGTGGCGACGATAGAAACCTCGGACAGGACGGCAATCGTCCCAACCAAAACGCTTTGACATACAAGGTGGTGCCTTACAAATCTCCGCCACAGACTACCCCACCCAGCCAAGATGGGACTATCGCAGCCAGCAGCAGCACCACATTTCCGGCACAGGCGCAATACAAACCAGCGTCTGTCAAGACTGCCACCACCAAGACATCAACCATGGGGCACATGGACACTGTCTACGAGGCCACTGCATCAACCGAGGAACCACACATCTGTATGATATCAAGCTCCCCCAGAGTAGACCTACAGCAGGACGCTATTGCGCGCATGACCGACAACATCAGCAGCATCCACTACGAGAGGACAACGCCGCATCAACAAGATGATCGCGGAAACCATCACGGCATCAACGACCCCGAGTTCAGCTACGAGTGGGCCACCGACCCCTACCGCATCCAGAAAGCTGAGCACGACCAGTTGAATAATCTACACCGGCTCACAGATTCGAAGAAAGCCCCACCAGCAGGTCGTCCTAGGCCACTTCATCGACCATCAGTTCGCCACCATGGTCTCCCACCCGATTGCCCACAACCGCAGACGCCACAGCTAGCGACCAAGGGGAAGTCCAACATCCTCACGACATCAAGCTAGGGATACGACCCAAACCCAAGTCCACACCCTCACCCTTCGCAGTCTCTGTCTTTCAGGGGGCGGTCGCCAACCGCACCATCACGAAGATGAGCGACCTGATCGACGCCCCAGGAGATGAGCCACCGAACGAAACTACTGGACACCAGCCAATCCACGGCTGGGGCGACCAAAGCGATCCACCTCACGAACGAGATGCCACTTTTGCGTCGGCGGCTAGGCAGGGGACGTTTGCGCTGGCGATGGATCAAGCCTAAACGGGGATGCCGTTAGCGCGGATTGTGCCACCATGCAAGAAGAGGAGCGGGGGGAGGGCACGGCCGAAAGAGGGGCGGACGGAGCGAGCGGACGAGATGCCACAGGCGAAAGCCACACGCCAACACTACCAATCACCCACGCCCAGAACGAGCGCACGACAGACCACACCTCCACTGCGGGCCCAATACCGCCAGGACTCAGCACGAAAGGTCGCGACTGACTGCCCATCGCCGAGGTCCTCAGCAAAGGCCTGCAACTCTCCGCCGACACGCGACTGACTACCTACCAGACCACCCCAACCCAACTCGAAAACACGAATTTCGACTTGGGGGGGTACTGGTTCCATATGTGCTTTTCCGATGTTCCCCGACCCCCCGCCCCACATGAAATGGATGGCAAAGTGAGGCCTTCGGGTTGGGTTGGGGTGGTTGGGTGGGTGGTGAGCGACAGGCCGGCCAGCGAATCCAACCCTTGATCGAGGAAAGATACAGCTGGATCGCAGCCATGACCGAGACTATCCAGCGGAAGCCACCTACAACACTTTCTCGTGAGCGGCGAGGCGGAGGCGGTCCGCACCAGCGAGTGGCCAAGCCGCCCCCAACACACATCATGATTACAAACGGCGGTAACCAAATGTCCGACCACTTCATTTACGACCCGAAGCACCCAGTACTCCGATCCGACACGAAAGCCCTAGACGACGAGAGCGAAGACAAGTGCTACCCGAGCTACGGCAGCATGGACTACATCATGCAGAAGACAATCGTCGGAACCGAAGACGCCCACATCGGACAGAATCCGACACCGTCCCAACAAATGGTAAGCGTGACGACCGCCATCGAGGCTGAGCCGCCGCCACCATGGCCAGTTTTCGCCGACGTTTACCGGCCCGCCGAGCCGACTCCTTCTGGTGAGTTAGGAGATCCCCCCTGACCGCCATCAACAACACGAGGCGCACGCAACAGGATGAGACTTGCGTGACGGAAGCCCGCCAGTGCGTCATCCACCCTCTCTGGTGTTGCTCCAGCATAGCGACAGCAGATACTGTGAGAGGGGTGATCGGGCAATGCTACCAGTCTGCTATACCCACCCCCTGTGGGATGGCGCTTGCATAGGGCACATGGCCGCAGGACACCCCACAGAGACGCGTGCGCCTCGAGGGTCACGCACAGACAGGAGAGAAGAGGAGACAGTGGGTGTCGCCACCGACCCTGGTCTGGGATATCTTCCGCAGATGATTTACCAGGGCGACCAGCTGCTCCCATCCTCACCCCGTTCTCTGCACTGCTCTTCCGCCTGGCAGCCGCACGCACCGGATCCAGAGCAGCAGCGACGGCGGACCCGCACCGAGCACTCTCTTCGGCGACGCTCGCCCCGTGGACGTGCACGCGGCGGCTACAGCAGCGGCGGCGATGCTGCGTCGAGCACTCGGCCGTGCTATCCGGGGCCTGAGAGGCCACTTCCACGGAGGCTGCGTTCCCTCCTGGCTCCCTTCTCGTCGATACGCCCCTCCCCCCCGCTTTTCGCGCCACTAACCTCCCCCTCTACCTACTCCGGATTCCATAATAAAGTGGGGGGGGTCACATTTGGGGGGGGGTCTGATTTGAGTTGTCTCGGAGGGTTCTGGGGGGTCTGGGCGAAGGGCCGCCCTTTGATGGTCTGGAGGGGTCTAAAACTTTTCGTTTGGGAGGGTTGCGACCCCCTCCCTTTTATTAAGAAATCTGGAGTACCCTTGTGGCGGCGGGATGGGGGTGTTCAGCTTTGGGGGGGGGGAGCACGATGGGGGGCCAAACAGTGCTGGCCGCCACGGCGTTGGCCAGGGCGGCCGCGGTCAGCAGCACGGCAAGCCACCATCACGGCTCTTGTTCCTCTTTCGCGCGCAGCTATCATCCCAGCTCTTGCCTTTTGTACGCGTGCGTCGCTTGTACTACCACCACCTTCTCGTTCACTTATCATCCATCCTCACATGACCTCAACAGGCACCACCAGTGGTCTGTGCAACGCTAGGCCGATGTGCATCCGCCAACCACTTGAAGCAGCGCGCCCCACTGAGCAGCCGCACGCAAACCCCACGGGGTCGCCTGCCTGCCACCAACCAGCGGGGGGGAGATATTCTGACAGACAGACAGACAGACGCCATGCACAACATAGGTGCGTTGGCAGAAGTTGTGAGACATACAAGACAATTTTGTGAAACGGCGAACGTGCTAAGCATAGGAGGAGGAGGAGGAGGAGGAGGAGGAGGAAGAGGAGGAGGAGGAGGAGGAGGAGATATTCTGGCGGGAGGGGCATCACATTCGACAGCGGAGCCACCGCCACAGGAGGGCGCGAACCTCCTTTCTTCCGGCGGGCATCCGTGGGCGGCCACCAGCCGCACGCGCCCGCGTCGGCGGGCGAGGGCTCCGCGGCAGCGGCCGGGCGCCGCCCCTCACGGGATCCCCATACAGAGGAAGGGAAAGGCCTCTGCGCCACCCGACATCTGGCGAATGTGGCCCGGCGACTTGGAATCCAACGTAGGTATGTTACTATAGAGAGGGTCATGAAACAAACGTTGCAACACATATTATGCGTATCTGTGCATATGCGGTCTGGCAAATCGGGGCGGCATCATCGCGACGCCAAGGGGCGTCGTGGACTCGAGCCTTTGGTCTGGGCGACGCAAGCTGCCGTGCAGCTTCAGCCAACCTGACCACAATGGTGCTGCCAAGTACACTCGCACACAATCCTCGTCCCCTCCGTGTTCCGCCCTCTTCGCGCTGCACTGCTGATGGCGCCTGCAAGGCCAGGTCGCCTTGCACTCTCGGCCACGTCACTACGAATCGCCACGCTGCATCCCCACAGCGGGCGTGCGGTCGCACGCGCACCCCACGGAGTCGCCTGCCTGCCGCCAACCAGGATGAGGGCGGGGGGGGGGGTCGCGGTTTGCATCGGGAGGCGCCGCAGAGGGGAGGACACCACTCGGGCCGCCGCCGCGGATAGCACAAGCATCCCCCACGCTCCGTGGACCCACCCACCCCAGGCGGCCACCAGTCCTCGTTCTGGGTGCTCTACGCCTGCACTGCGGGTGAAGATCCCCGCCGTTGGCCTGGCCGCCGCCTGTGAAGGGGGTTCCTATGGGCAGGGGAAGGATTCGCAAACTTCCCCATCACTACAGTCGGGGGAGGAGGACAAGGAGGAGGAGGAGGAGGAGGAGGAGGAGCTAGGGGGAGGAGGAGGAGGAGGAGGAGGAGGAGGAGGAGGAGGAGGAGGAGGAGGCGGAGGAGGTCTCCGCGCCTTCCCGCTGGGCGAGCGTGACCCGCTGCCGCTCCGCCACGCAGCCCCGGCCCCTCGGCTTGCGCGGCGCCGCCGCCCCTCGTGCTCATTCGTTTGTTTTCGCTCGTTTTTTTTGTGTTTTCTTCTCTTTTTTTCTCTCGTCTGTTTCTCGTTTTGTTCTCGTTGTTTTAGTTTTTCTCCGTTTTGTTCTCGTTTTGTTCTCTCGCGCCGCCCTCGGCGCGGCCGCGGTCGAGTCGAGGCTCGGCCGCGGGCGCACGGCGCTCCGCCCGCCGGGGGCGCGGCAGCCCCGCGCCGCCAGGCCCGCGCAGCAGGGCGGCGAGCCCCCTCCTCCTCCTCCTCCTCCTCCTCCTCCTCCTCCTCCTCCTCCTCCTCCTCCTCCTCCTCCTCCTCCTCCTCCTCTCTATCTCTCACTCTCTCTCTCTCTCTCTCTCCCTCTCCTTGTGTGCATCAGGAGGCACCCACTGGGAGGTCTTCGTCGGAAAGGGTGGGGAGGATGAGGCCCCATGTGGGAGCTGTTACGCCGGAGTGGGCCTCGGACCAAGCAGGATTAAGCCGGATTAAGCGGCATTAAGAGGGATTAAGCCAGATTAAGCCGGATTAAGCGGGATTAAGCCGAATTTCGGACCAGGGCGAAAACAGAATTTGACCTCCCAGGAGTTGCATCCGAATATATATATATATATATATAGAGAGAGATATATATATATATAGAGATATAGATATATTGATATATATATATATAGATATATAGATATAGATATAGATAGCCTGCTGTCGCGTACCTTCTATCTACTTCTCAGTATGCAGACTTCCACCAGCCGGGGACTCCCAGGCATGCAGAATTCCACCAGCCGGGGACCCTGGGGTGGACCGCTCCCAGTCGCCTAGCTTACTAATTCGATCAACTCCCCCCAGGACCGACCGGCCCTTGGAAGGGGGATGGCAACGTCGGAGGACGCTTCTGCCGGTAGGTTCCCATGGTTTCAGGAGGAGGAGGTGGAGGAGGAGGACAGGATAGCTGCGTTCGGATGAACGCTAGAGCAACAAGCTACGAGCTACGAGGACGAGAAACAGAAGAGGGAGGAGGCAGGGGGGAGGAAGCCCAGGAGGGAGGAGGGGATGAGGAGATCAGGAGAGGATGGAGGAGGAGGAGGAGGAGGAGGAGGAGAAGGAGGAGGAGGAGGAGAAGGAGGAGGAGGAGCAGGAGGAGGAGGAGGTGGAGCAGGAGGAGGAGCAGGAGGTGGAGCAGGAGGAGGAGGAGGAGGAATCCAGGAGGAGGGAGGAAGAGGAGAGGAGCCCCGGCGGGCAGCCCCGCCGGCGGCCGCCCCCGCCTCCAGACCGCCTCCGGCACACTCGGCAGGCTGCGGCGCCCGCGGCTCCTCGGGCCCGCTCGACGACGGCCACCACGAACAGCACGGCGACGATTGCGGCGACGACGGCCACGACGGCCACGGCCGCGGCCACGACCACGGCCGCGGCCGCGGCCACGGCCACGGCCTCGGCGACGGCAACGGCCACGGCGACGGCGACGGCAGCGGCGGCGGCGGTCGCGGCAACGGCCACGGCCACGGCCAGGGCCAGGGCGGCGGCGGCCACGGCGACCGCGACGTGACGGCGCGCGGGTTCAGGGTCAAAGATCGAGGACGGAGGATCGAGGATCGAGGAGGAGCAAGGACCAAGGAGGGTCGCGGGGGATCGCGGATCGAGGCGAGTCGGGCGGGCGTCGGGGCGGAGGAGTGTCGGGCGAGGGTCGGGGAGCGAACGAGCGAACGAACGACGCGCGGTGACGTCCCGCCGGGGCACGGCCCACGCAGGAGGCCGCAGCCTCAGAGGTCATTCTAGAGCTCCTGCTGAAGCGAAGGAGTGTCGGAGGAGGGTTGGGGATGGGGGCGGGGAAGACCCTCGATCCTCTGTCTTCGCCCACGGAGGCGGCGGAGGCGCAGGCCGCTACCCGCCACGGCGATCCTCCTCGACCTTCCACGATCCTCCTCGACCCTCTTCGATCCTCGATCCTATTCGATCCTCGAT